>JBBCBC010000003.1:22210481-22505387 GCA_037126765.1 Stenogyne calaminthoides
TGGTTAACGAAGTTAGACTACTTAACCCCATTCGACTTTGAGTCTTATGGAAGTTGTGAATCTTGTCTTAAGGGCAAAATGACCAATAAACCCTTTTCTGGGAAAGAAGTTCGTGCCAAAGAAGTTCTAGAGTTGATCCACACAGATGTCTGTGGACCATTGCCCACTCTAGCTAGGGGTCAGTTCGGATACTTCATCACTTTTACTGATGATTTCTCAAGATACGGATATGTGTGTCTTATGTGACACAAATCCAAATCGTTTAAGAAAATCAAAGAGTTTAAGACTGAAGTAGAAAAACAACTTGGTAAGAATATCAAGATTCTTCGATTAGATCAAGAAGGTGAATACCATAGCCATGAATTCACTGATTACTTGAAGTTATATGGAATCCAGTCACAATGGACTCCTCCGGGAACACCTCAGATGAATGGTGTGTCCTAAAGGAGAACCGAACCATGCTAGACATGGTGAGGTCCATGATGAGCTTTTCATCTCTTCCGACATTCTTATGGGGATACGCGCTACAAATCTCAATCCACATTCTGAATATGATTCCATCCAAGTTAGTTGAGCATACATTATACGAGTTATGGTGTGGCAAGAAGCCAACTTTCTCACATATCAAGACATGGGGTTGCCCCGTGATTGTGAAAAAGATGCTCACCGACAAATTGGAATCCAAATGTCAAAAGGGTAATTTTGTGGGATATTCTAAGAAAACTAAAGGATATTACTTCTATCTACCAGAGAAACAGTCGGTGATTGTTTCTAGGCAGGCTAGATTCCTCGAGAAAGACTACGTCTTCAAGGAACAAGGCCGTAAGATGATAGAACTTGAAGAAATTCAAGAACCACAAACTAACAAGGAGACTGATGCCTTGTCAAAACAACATGATGTTGGGGAATAATTTGCACAGATCTATTGGGGATGAATATTTAAATAAAAATTTAATTCTTATAATTATTACTAGCATGAATTAATCCTATATTAATTCAAATAATAATTCAACAACAAATCATGCATATAATTAATTCACGTAAATCCTACGCATGCGGAATTCTACGAGTTTACGTGAACGTACCTCTTGGGACGACAATAGCTTTGTTTATTAGACACACCAAAAGAACTTCCCAAGTATTCCCTTAATCCTTGCTCGACTATCCGGTGGTAGGACGCTTGCGAACAATTAACAAAAGGAAAATAAATTATGTTGCACCACCTTTGTGGATTTACTAATTTTTCCAGCACATAGAATTGTACTTGGGAATGAAAGAATCATCCCCTATTTATAGATAGGTGTTGGACGAAAACTTGGGAAGAAAAACAATGTGGGAAAATCTTTTCTTGATCTCCAAGAAATCTTGAATATATCTCCTATATTCTTTTCTCCACAATTAAAATATTCCACAAAAAATCCCACCTCATCAAGTTATGGATTTTTCGAAATTTTTAGGTCAAGATTCCAAGATATGGATCTTCTTGAATTTATGAGATATTTTTGTATTCCAAGAAATACATATCTTTCATAATATTTTTTCAAGAAACTCAAGAAAATCTTTCTTGCCCTTTATATTTCAATATTTTTGAAAATACTTATATGGATAACCAAGTGGGAGATTTCTTGAATTTAATGAGATAATCTTGTATTTCAAGAATACATATCTTAATTCCATAACAAAATTCAAAGAAAATCTTTCTCCCCTCTCATCCATAATTTTCGAAAAAAATGGAAAAATAGCAACAAATATTTATTTTATTTTAAACACCTTTTCCAGTTATTGGACTTTATGTTGGGCTACTTAGGGGGCCTTTAGGAGAATTAAGATTAGACCTTCCAATGGATCTTGAATTATCAATATTGAGCCACAATATTATTCAAGCCCATAAATATTAATTAATCCCACTACATAATTAATATTACACTATCCATCTTAACCCATATTACAGTCAATATGGCTCCCAGTTATTATTTCCCGTGTTTAAGATTATCAAGCCCATTAATTAATTCAAGCCACTGAAATAGCTTTCCATTAATTAAAATCTTTTGTCCTTGGTTAAGGAACGATTCAACATTATTACTCATACCGAAAACTAGTTCCACTTGCAAGATTTTGTATGATAAAACTTATGAACCTCCCAAGGAGGCAAATCGAACAAGCGTACTTGCACACGATTCTCCGTATTAAATCTTAGCAATCACATGTGACCAATAATATTGCCCAAGATAAAAAGTATTGAATCTCGTTGATTCTCTACCCATGATAAGTCAAAGCAATAGTTACCAACCACACGTGATCCTATTTAAGGGACGAAGATTAAGAAATAACGAACCACTGAGGTCTAATTCTTCCTTGTTTGTTCAGAAGAATTTGTCCTCCCCAGAGGTCCTATTCAATTGCATCACCATGCACTAGTGTAATCTCTTGGTCAAGACAAGCCAATCTGAGTCTTACACTTCAACCTTTCACGATGGATTGTTCATGTCCATCTAGGTCGTGAATGGTGTACTTTTAGTTGCAAGGGAATGTTAATTTAATCTTCTGTGATCTGGTACCACTAAATTAACTACAATGTAACACGTACTATTTATTGAACAGTTATGCAATAAATATATGTAACATTCAATGATATTTAAAGCATCAGTGATAAATAATTTATTTCAGTAAATAAGTCCAAAATTCAGTTTTGATTATACAAAGTAAAAGCATACTTTCCAGTATAATCTCAACAATCTCCCACTTATGCTCAAAGTCTGCTTTTAAGTATACTACAACATGTCTCGTGTAGTTCCTGATACGTGACATCTAATGTCACCTACACGAACCTAATAATTTCTCCCACTTATACTCAAAGCAGATTGGCAACGGTCTTGACACCCATTCCTTCCACATGTCTCTCGAATGTATTCGGAGAGGCGCACCCTTTGTGAATGGATCTCGCTGGGTTGTCTTCGCACGGTATCTTTGCCACATCTATATCTCATCTCTTAACGATATCTCGTATAAGATGGTATTTCCTTTCAATGTGTTTTTTTGGGCCTTGTGGGCTCTTGGTTTCCTTTGAATTTGCAAATCGCTTCGGCATTGTCACAATAAATGATGATTCTCATTGGGCAAATTCGAACTACATTCAAGTCCACTAGGAAGTTCTTGAGCCAAACCGCTTTTTACGCTTGCCTGCAGTTAGCGCCTACATACTCAGCTTCCATGGTAGAATCTGCGATGCATTTATGCTTGACGCTTCTCCATGTCACGACTCCTTCCCCCATGCAAAACACACTACCGGAGGTAGATTTTCTGGAGTCTATGACTGATTGGAAATCCGAGTCCGTGTAGCCGATGGGGATTAGACTATCTGACTGATAAATTAACATTCTATCCCGAGTTCTTTTCAGATACTTCAGAATGTTTTTAACTACTGTCCAATGTTCTTTCCCCGGGTTACTTTGATATCTTGCCACCATGCCAACGACAAAGCAGATATCCGGTCTCGTACACAGCATTGCATACATAAGGCTTCCGACAGCCGAAGCATAAGGAATGCCTCTCATGTCATCTATCTCCTTTTGCGTCTTAGGGCACATTTTCTTGGATAGATGGATTCCATGTCTAAAAGGTACGAAGCCTTTCTTGGAATCCTGCATGCTGAATCGTTTCAAGACAATGTCTATGTATGAAGCTTGCGATAAGCCTATCATCCTTTTCTTGTGATCTCGAGTGATCTGGATCCCAAGGATGGGTGCGGCTTCCCCTAAGTCTTTCATATCAAACTATTTTGAAAGCCATGCCCTTACGTCTGATAACACCTTTACATCATTTCCGATGATCAGAATGTCATCTACGTATAGTACTAAGAATACCAATGCAGTTCCAACACGCTTTTTGTACACACAACTTTCGAACTCGTTTTGATCAAACCCATAAGACTTTATAACATGATCAAAACATTGGTTCCAAGCTCTGGATGCCTGTTTGAGTCCGTATATGGACTTCATGAGCATACAAACTAGGTGTTCTTGGCCTTTTTCAATGAAGCCTTGGGGTTGTTGCATATAGATCTCTTCATCAAGACTTCCGTTAAGGAAAGCTGTCTTGACATCCATTTGCCAAATTTCAAAGTCGAGATGCGCAGCAATCGATAAGAGAATACGGATGGACTTGAGCATGGCTACGAGCGAAAAAGTTTCCTCATAATCGATCCCTTCTTTCTGAGTATAACCTTTCGCCACGAGTCTTACCTTGAAGGTTTCCACCTTCCCGTCCGGTCCTCTTTTTCTCTTATACACCCACTTGCAACCAATGGGTTTGACCCCATTAAGTGGTTCGACTAACTCCCACACTCTGTTATGATTCATAGAACCCATTTCGGCTTTCATTGCTGTTTGCCAAGAATCTGCATCCTTGTCTTGGATTGCCTCGTCATATGTCCATGGGTCTGATTCGTCTTATCCGGGAATCAAGTCCGAGGATTCTCCTATTCCCATGAATCTCTCGGGCTGTTTCATAACCCTCCCACTACGACGAGGTTCCGGTTGTGTAAGTGTGTCGTTTGGTATATCATCTTGTACAGTTGGCATTGAGGTTAGCCCCCTTAGCTCATTTAAGGTAATCTCACTTCTGGGTCTTCTTTCGTTCATATAGTCTTCTTCCAAAAATCTAAAGTGGGTGCTTATTACCACCTTTTGATCTTCGGGACCATAGAACATACACCCTTTTGTTCCCTCGGGGTATCCCACAAACAACCTTAATTCTGATCGAGGATCCAATTTACCGGCTTCCTTGTCCAACACGTAGGCCGGACATCTCCAAATCCTCATGTGTCTCAAACTAGGCTTGCGCCCGGTCCACAATTCTTTGGGTGTTTTGGGAACCGATTTGGATGGCACCAAGTTCAGAATGTAGGCTGATGTTTCCAAGGCATGACCCCAGAACGACTTGGGAAGATCCGCATAACTCATCATAGATCTAACCATTTCCAAAAGAGTTCTGTTTCTTCGCTGTGCAACCCCGTTTTGTTGAGGGGTTCCGGGTGCAGTTAGCTGGGATGCAATCCCTTCATCAGATAAGTAGTTCAAAAACTCATCGCTGACGTATTCGCCTCCATGATCGGATCGTAGAGACTTGATACGTTCTTCCCTATGATTCTCTGCTTGAGCCTTAAATTCTTTGAATTTCTCAAAGGTCTCAGATTTATGCTTCATAAGGAAAATATAACCGTACCTTGAGTAATCATCAATAAAAGTGACAAAATACTCATAACCTCCTCTTGCTTTGGTTGACATTGGACCACATACATCTGTGTGAACGATCTCTAACACTTCTTTGGCTCTATTCCCCTTGGCTCCAAATGCCCTCTTGGTCATTTTACCCTCCAAACATGATTCGCAGGTTGGAATTGGTTCAACTTGGAGAGACTCCAGTGAAACTGCTTCTACCAACCTTTGGATCCTCTTTGGATTAATATGTCCCAATCTTAGATTCCATAGAAGTGTCTCGTTCACATTTTCTTTTATCGGAAACAGTTGATGTGTTATAGGATGTATTTCGTGAGTAGTGCGCACAGTTAATTGTATAGAGATTATTCGATAACGTTCCATAATAGATACACTCATCATTTCAAGAAATGATGTCATTCTTATTAGAAGAAACTTAGTGTCCTTTAATCAAATTTCAGAAACTGAAAGTGAATTCTTTCCAAAACTGGGAACATAAAGATAATCTCAAAAAAACTTCATCTTTAAAAGATAGGTGCACTTCTCCCACTGCTTTAAACACTACTCATGTAGCATTGCAATATCTGTTACTTGCGTAGTATTGCAATAACCGTTACTATCGTAGCATTGCAATATCTGCCACTTACGTAGCATTGTAATAATTGCTACTTTCGTAACATCGCCCAGTGTGATGAGGATCTCACTCCCACTAAGTTGCCGGATCAGTTTGAACCCGTGAAACAAACATGATTAGTGGATCTCATATCAACCACCCACGAATGAGAAGTATACGCCGCTAAACAAGTTTCAACAACTAGTGCGTGAGAATTACCTTTCTTTCCGTCCCTTTTGGGGTTGGAACAGGCAAACCTCCATTTTCCTCTTTCACCGCAGCTTAAGCACTTCCTCTTTGGATTTTTCCTTGACACCACAAGCATTCCTCATCTTACCATTGCCCTTGGCAACAATTGAGTTTTATTGCTTATGGCTTTGGGTCCTCTTCTTTTTCTTGCCTTACCTTGGCCTAGAAAATGAAGACTCACCACTTGCCGTTAAAGCTTGAGTTTGGTGCCCCATCAATATCTCTGCCGAGACCAAAACTTGCAACAAATCAGCTAGCGAGGCCAAAATGCTCAGAAACTTTTGGGCAGAGAGTGAAATACCAAATTCATCTGAGTCTCCAGATTATAATCTGCACTCAGAAACTCAAGTTTGTTCAGATGGGCCATCTATTTTGAGGACGTAATCCCTTACGGGTTTGCCCTCCACCATTTTCAGCGATGACATTTCTGGCAAGGTGATCTGATGAGTCCCGCATTTTTGACTCGTCAGTTGGCTCATCTGATTTTGGTGTGTCAAGAATCCACTTGTGCTTTTGTGCAGTTAGGACAATCATAATTTTTCGTTTCCAATCAATATAGTTTCCATACATATTGTATTGACTTTAAGTATATTAACAGTGGATTAAAAGGTTACGACATGCTGAACTGAAATAAATAACTATATGCATAAGCACAAGTATATCACAAGGTTCTATCACATGCATCATATTAAAATCTCAAAAAAAATATGAACATGCATCAGTCAACATCTCAAAACAGTTTAAATAAGCCACGTGGGGTGGGTCATTATTTAAACACATTCAAGTAGGTTACAAACAAGAACAGTTACAAACCTTTAATATCCAGATTAATAGTTGGCTCCCACTTGACCAATATAAAATTGACAGGGACTTCAGGGAAGTATATGTATATCAATTTTATACCTAATTAATAACCATGATTAAATACAGGATTATTATTTCGCTTTGAACGAGCCTCGTGGGGAGGGTCATCGTCGCCACTAGTAATAATCCACAATCATCCATTTGGAATTCATGCATGTGAAAGCTAACTTTTGACCGTCCCGTGGGGGGAATTTCTCCAAAAGAATTCACAAATAAATAAATCATGGAGGTCAAAATTAATTCAATTTTATTATCCTGAATAAAATTGTCAATTAATTATTTAAACATACTTAGTAATTTTTTTATGGTGAGATTTTTTATTGGGCAACTCTCATGCAAACACATTTAAACAAATTAAATAAAGCATAAGATAACACAATAATAAATCAAGCAAAGCGGAAAAATAAACATATTGGGAACAAATTATCCAATTGTCATGGTTTGATTTTTCTTGGCTTGATTTTTGAAGAAATGCTGTCTTGAATTTCTCCCACTTCGATCGTCTCGAAAAGAACTCCGTCTCGAAAGCCACGCCAAGTAGCTTTCAGACGGATGCACGCCTCCGGCCCGGCCAAATTGCCGAAACAACCAGCGCCGTCTTGGCAACACACACAACGCCCGACCAGCCGCCGACGACCTCGGCGAAGTCGCCCCGTCGATCTCAAGCCTGTCTCCTAAGAACTTTCCCGGGTTGCCTCGCCCGACGCCGCCACTTCGGTAGCCCTGGTCCCCGTCCAGAAGCGCGCCCCTTAGCCCCACAAGACGCCATCTCGTCTCGGTCATGTCGTCATGACGGTGCCGCCCGTCTTGCGGCAGGCGGCTTGTCGTCACCCCTCGATCCGGCTCCTCGGCTTTCGCCCTCGCTCGCCGTCGTTTCGTCGTCGTGTCGCATCCAAGATCGTGCCTCCCTTGGCACGCGTTTAAGCGCGACGCCGCCGCCTAAACCCTGCTCGGATTTTATCCTTTAATTCTTCGTCTCGCCTCCGTTTACGTCCGGTTAATTTATTTACAAAAAAAATAAATAAACGTAGATCTGAGACTAGTCTATTACATTGATCAAATCAAACAAATCCTAATCTACTCGTGGATTTTCTCACGAGGCAAAAATGAATTGAATCGAATCAATTAAAAACCACAATTTATATGCATGCATAAATAAACACATTAAATTCCATGACAATTGGATACCTGCAAAAAAGATCTAGCAATTCTACTATCAAATTTCAAATTTAATGACAACAAATTAAATTATAATATAAAATTCAGAGCCCGAAACTGTGGCTTTGATACCAGTTGTTGGGGAATAATTTGCACAGATCTATTCGGGATGAATATTTAAATACAAATTTAATTCTTATAATTATTACTAGCATGAATTAATCCTATATTAATTCAAATAATAATTCAACAACAAATCATGCATATAATTAATTCACGTAAATCCTACGCATGCGGAATTCTACGAGTTTACGTGAACGTACCTCTTGGGACGGCAATGACTTTGTTTATTAGACACACCAAAAGAACTTCCCAAGTATTCCCTTAATCCTTGCTCGACTATCCGGTGGTAGGACGCTTGCGAACAATTAACAAAAGGAAAATAAATTATGTTGCACCACCTTTGTGGATTTACTAATTTTTCCAGCACATGGAATTGTACTTGGGAATGAAAGAATCATCCCCTATTTATAGATAGGTGTTGGACGAAAATTTGGGAAGAAAAACAATGTGGGAAAATCTTTTATTGATCTCCAAGAAATCTTGAATATATCTCCTATATTCTTTTCTCCACAATTAAAATATTCCACAAAAAATCCCACCTCATCAAGTTATGGATTTTTCAAAATTTTTAGGTCAAGATTCCAAGATTTGGATCTTCTTGAATTTATGAGATATTTTTGTATTCCAAGAAATACATATCTTTCATAATATCTTTTCAAGAAAATCAAGAAAATCTTTCTTGCCCTTTATATTTCAATATTTTCGAAAATACTTATATGTATAACCAAGTGGGAGATTTCTTGAATTTAATGAGATAATCTTGTATTTCAAGAATACATATCTTCATTCCATAATAAAATTCAAAGAAAATCTTTCTCCCCTCTCATCCATAATTTTCGAAAAAAATGGAAAAATAGCAACAAATATTTATTTTATTTTAAACACCTTTTCCAGTTATTGGACTTTATGTTGGGCTACTTAGGGCGCCTTTAGGAGAATTAAGATTAGACCTTCCAATGGATCTTGAATTATCAATATTGAGCCACAATATTATTCAAGCCCATAAATATTAATTAATCCCACTACATAATTAATATTGCACTATCCATCTTAACCCATATTACAGTCAATATGGTTCCCGGTTATTATTTCCCGTGGTTAAGATTATAAAGCCCATTAATTAATTCAAGCCACTGAAATAGCTTTCCATTAATTAATATCTTTTGTCCTTGGTTAAGGAACGGTTCAACATTATTATTCATACCGAAAACTAGTTCCACTTGCAAGATTTCGTATGATAAAACTTATGAACCTCCCAAGGGGGCAAATCGAACAAGCGTACTTGCACACGATTCTCCATATTAAATCTTAGCAATCACATGTGACCAATAATATTGCCCAAGATAAAAAGTATTGAATCTCGTTGATTCTCTAACCATGATAAGTCAAAGCAACAGTTACCAACCACACGTGATCCTATTTAAGGGACGAAGATTAAGAAATAACGAACCACTGAGGTCTAATTCTTCCTTGTTCAGTTCTGAAGAATTTGTCCTCCTGTAGGTCCTATTCAGTGCATTAGTCATGCATTAGTGTAATCTCTTGGTCAAGACAAGCTAATCTGAGCCTTACACTTCAACCTTTCACGATGGATTGTTCATGTCCATCTAGGTCGTGAATGGTGTAGTTTTAGTTACAAGGGAATGTTAATTTAATCTTCTGTGATCTGGTATCACTAAATTAAGTACAATGTAACATTCATCCCAACAGAAACAATTATGCAGTAAATATTTGTAAACAATTAACTACAATGGCGTACGATTTATTGAAGAGAAATGGTGCAGCTGTTACAAATATTTACTGCGTACGGGCGAGGCGTTATTTGGTGAAATGATTAATTCATGCTAGTAATAATTAAAGTATTGAATATTATTGTAGAAAAATTTCCGTAGGGAAAAACATATCTTTGAGATTTATTTTGCAAGATTAGGAATTATCTTCCTAATAAAGATTGCTTAAGATTTAAGCCAATCTCTCCCTATATATATGACATTCTGGGATTCATTATTTACTACAACAAGTGTTGGGAAATTTAGAGTTTTGATAAAAGTTCCAAAAACACATGTAATAGGACCAATCAGACCTGTTAGCTGACTGATGTTTATATTACCGTTTATAGAATACCAGTTGATAATTACTGTATAGAACAACTGATGTAATAGATAGGTCACATATTGAGGGGGAACCTCAATATGTATAGGTCAGATCTGAAGATATGAAGAACAGCTGATATCCGACAGGCCAGAATGCAAGAGAAGAACAGAAGATCAGATCGATCTGATCTAGTCAGATATCTCAGCTGAAGTCATAAAGCTCAAACTCATAATACTTGAAGATCAGACCAGAAGACCTACATCAGCCGAGTCTGCTAGTTGAAGCTAAGTCAACCGGCACCAGAAGACTCCATCAGGTAGACTGATTAGCCTTGACTGATCAGGTCAGCTCACCAGGTGAAAACTGATGTTTCACTTAGTCATACGTCGATGATCTGAACAAGAAGAATGTCAACCTTAGTTGGAAGAACAACACTGAAAAGTGCGTCTGTTAACCAATAAGAATGAGACACGTATGATCGGAGCCGGCAATTACGGGATTTGGTGCTGCTCTCTCTAACGGCTATAAAATACAAATTCACGCTTTTGGCCATGCCGTTCCTGAAGCACGTCACATCAATCCTGCAAGTCTACCAAATATAGCCTGAAATTCGAATTGCTCTCCAACGGCTCTTTGATTTCAAGGTCTATAAATATGGGATCACACTTCAGAGTGAAGACACGGAAACCCTGAAACGATCAAGAAGCTCAAGCAATAATCAGATTTCCGCACAAAGAACACGAACAAGAAGATTATTTTATTAAGTGTTCATCCCATAAGTTCTTAGCATAGAAATCTTTTCATCTAGCTGATAGGCTATCTCAAACACTAGAAAAGATTTCATAGTTGAAACCAAAACAATCTTATCCAAACCCAAAGTTAGGTTAAGTTGTTTAGCAAGATTTCAGACTAGGGTTTCTAGTTCTGATTTCTGGGATCGGTTGAGTGAGAACTCCTTAAATATCTGTCGGTGTACTGTGTTGGACTAACACAAAAATCTAAGTCCAGTTGGTTAAGTTGGTGCCCCTTGTGATAGGGAAGAGTGGACGTATGACTGGTTTGTCCGAACCACTATAAATCTTGTGTGTCTTTACCGCTTTGATTAACTGTTTACACAATCGCACACAACCCTTTAAAGCAGCATACATATTCTAAGTTAAGATCAGCTAGCACCAAGCTTCTGATCTGATCAAGCTTGACACTTCAGTCAACTGGTTAAAAGACTAACTTTGGAATCTGATTTATCAAAACTGGTTTTTCACACGAGTAAAACTTAGCTTCCGCACACATCAGTTAAACTGATAGTTACCGAACTGATCTGCCTTCAGGCGACTAGTAAGTTGGTTATCAGTCCAAACTGGTTCACTCGCACTCTGATCAGGCTAACTGCCATCACACCTGATCTGCACAAAAAGTTTTCAGAAGTCTATTCACCCCTCCCCTCTAGACTTCTGCCCTCACAAAACCCGTTCGGGACCTATAACAAGAAAACATAGTTTCTCCATAAAATCTAGAATAGGAATTTTCCTAGCAAATTCCGTCTCAGATTCAACACTAGCTGATTTGTGCAAGTCTGTCCAAGGGGATTACTGGATATCATAGTTGAGAAATCTACTATCGAATTGCTGTAAGATTTCTTGTTATGATTAATCTCACTTGTTTATGCAATTAACTGTTCATTGTTGGTGATCTATTTTATTTCGATGTGCATGTATTACGTGTTTACATGCGTCTATATTCCAACAGGTAGAGGATGTCGCTGCGGTCAAGGGAGGCATCGGAGATTATTTGATGAAACACTTCAGTTCCGTCCGTAAAGAGAGACCCATCCTCGATCAGAATTTGGCAACAAAAAAAATCTCAGCTGATGACAACAATACGCTCATTGCCCCATTTTCGGAACAAGAAATTAAAGATGCAGTTTGGGAATGTGAAAGCTCGAATTGCATTGGTCCTGATGGATTCAATTTCAAGTTCATTAAAGGAAGCTGGGACACTATCAAAATGGATCTATTCAGAATGCTGAAGGAATTTCACATAAATGGAAAAATTATTCGTAGTTCCAACCCGTCTTTTATCATCCTCATTCCTAAAAAAGAGGATGCTATGCAGTTACAAAATCATTGCTAAAATTCTTGCAGGGAGATTACGTAAAGTGGTGGACAGCAGTGTCATTTCCGAGAATCAGAGCGCTTTCGCCGGGAATAAATTGATTCATGATGGGGTGCTGATACTTAATGAAGCTATCAATGTGGCTAAAAAGAAGAAACTAGCATGGATCTTTTTCAAGATTGACTTTGTTAAGACCTATGACTTTGTTGAATGGAGCTTCTTGGATGATATGATTAGAATACTGGGTTTTGATATAAAATAGAGAAAGTGGATTCTGGAATGTGTTTCTTCAGCAACGACAAACGTTCTGGTTAATGGAAGCCCCTCAGGCGAGTTCAAGCTTGAAAGGGGTCTTAGACAAGGAGACCCCCTATCCCCGTTCCTATTTATGATTGTAGCTGAGGGGTTGAGTCTGATGGTCAACAAGGCGGTTGAAGATGGACTTCTGGAGGCAGCCGAGCTTGGCAGAAATAAATGAAGGTTTCCCATCTTCAGTATGCCGACGACATGATTTTCTTGTCTAGTGAGAATCAAAGCAATGCAATGGCGATCAGAAGTTTGCTTATGAATTATGAGTTGGCCTCGGGACTTAAAGTCAATTTTAATAAGTGCAGTCTTATGGGCGTAAATGTGGGCAGCAACGAGTTGATAAATATGGCATCGATTCTTTAGTGTGAGATTGGGTTTGTACCATTCTCTTACTTGGGGATCAGAGTCGGGATTAACCACAAGAAGAATGCTGATTGGTAGCACTTGATACACAAAGTAAGGGTGAGATTGAAGTCGTGGGAACACAAGAAGTTATCAATTGGGGGAAGAATTACCATTACTAAAGTGGTTCTATCGGCACTACCCATTTACCATCTATCCTTCTATTTCCTACCTAAGAAAACCTTGAGTGAGCTTACTAAAATTTAGAGGAACTTCTTATGGGGGGTGGGGGGAGAGGGAGTGATGACTTGAATAAAATGGCTTGGATCAAGTGGAGTAATATATGTGCTCCAAAAGAAAAAGGGGGTCTTGGGGTTAGAGATTTAGGTCTCTTCAATAAGTCTTTAATGGGGAAATGGTTGTGGAGATATTTGTGGTCTCGTAATTATATATGGGCAAGTATTATTTCTTCTTTATATGGGGTTTTGAGAGAGTGCGAGGGGTTTTTATTTCGGTAGTGAGGAAGTCGGGTTGGTCGAGTTGGTGGAGGGATGAGGTAGGTTTAGGAACAGGAGTTGAGGGGAGGTGGTTTCGTGAGAATATTGTCAAGGAAATTGGGGATGGAAACGATATTTAGTTTTGGAAAGGGGTGTGGGATGGGGAGTCGAGTTTGTGTCATAAGTTTCAGATACATTTTCATTTGTGCGTTGATAAGTCATGTAATGTGTCTTCTATGGGGGAATGAGTAGAAGGTCAATGGGTGTGGAAGTGGAATTGGAGGAGGGAGTTGTTTGAGCGTGAGTTGTCTAGCGTTAATGAACTTTTTACATTGTTGAACAGGTACATTTTGGTGGATAACATGAAAGATTGTTGGAAATGGAGACTTGGCTCGAATGGGAAATATAGCACTAAATCTGCATATGAGTACTTGATCTCAAATGAAGAGTCAAGCTCCATCCCCAATGGCCCAAAGCTGGAACTTGTGCTCGTTTGGAACAAGATCGCACCCCTTAAAGTGGCGACCATGGCATGGCAAACATTGTGGGACAGATTACCCACGAGAAAGAACCTGGAAAAAAGAAGAATCATCCCTCCAAGTGATAACAGATGTGCCGTCGGTGGAGCTGAAGAGGAAACTGTTGATCATCTTTTCATTCATTGTTCGAGAGTTACTGAAGTTTGGTTTGGTATTTTCTACTGGATTGTTGTTTCTACTGCACCACATTTCAAGGTTAGAAATCACTTCCTTCTCCACTCAGGGCTCTTAAGAGAGAAAAAAGGTACACACTTTGGAAAGCAAGAAACAAGCAGATTTTTGAGAATTTGGAGTTCATCCCGTCAAATATTTTGGAGGAAATCAAGGGAAGGCTCCGGAGTTGGTATTTGGTGAAGAATTTTTTTATAATGCACCGTTGAGGCCTTGGCTGATTAACCCATTATCTGTGATATGTTCATAATACTTGTAAAGAAAACTACAGTGGCTACTTTTTAAAGCCATACCTTTTTAATAAATTGATTATTTTGTCTGATCCGAAAAGAAAATTACAAATCCTGCACAAACATAGTAATGGATACAACACCTTTTTAAACATTTTTGAAACTTACTAGGAGATACAAAATGGATACTAAAAAGTCTTAAATGCTCTCAATTTAATTTTTATTTTATTTTAATAATGACAGAAGTCTCCCCCTATTCATCACATTATCATTCAAAATTCAAAAAATTCCACTTACTCTCTCTCCAAAAACCTTCCTTCATTTCCCTAAAAAACCCTCTCCCATCACCATTTCCGACAACCATCATGGGTCTTTCTAAAAACCCTTCTCCATCTCGGCGGCGGCGGAGCAAGAAAAGAAATTATCTGTCGCCTGCCGCTCTCTATCTACCTAATTTTCGAGGGGTTTTTTCAGATCTGTTGGCGGTTCGACGAAGAAGACAGCAACGGACGCGGCGACGATGAGTTACTGGTGAGTTTCCAAAAAATTGTTTGTTTTCTCTGTAGATCTGATAATTTTTATGATTTTTGTGGTGGTGGTTGGGCGACGGCGGTGGAGAAAACGGTGGTGGTGATGGTTGGGTGATGGCGGAATAGTGGGTTTTGCTATTTTCAATGCTAATATCCGATTTTGAGTGGCCCAGAGGCTCGGTGAGAAGTACAGATGTTGTGTGGTGGAGTGCTACCGATCATTGTCTCATCAGATGTATTAATTTCATATACTTTTATGATGCAACTAATTGTTAGCAGATGATTTAATGCCTTTTGCGTAGTGTGTGATAGTGGGGAATGATTGTCTCTACACTAGAAAGTGTTTACAAATTATGAGAGATTGATCAGACTGACTGAAATTTGTGTCTTTAGTTAATTTGTAATTTGTAATTTTATTATTTTTAATTTGAATGATGTATGATTAGTTTGGTCTTTTGATTTATGGTCGATTGAACAGACTAATTGGAATTCAAGATTTGTTTTTTTAGGATATTTTTGGGGTTATTTTTGCAAATTTCCCGCACATGAGTAATTACATTGAAAAATACTTTTTGTAGGCACATATGCATTTTTATCTTCAACAATGCATTTTTCTGAGAACATATACATTTTTATCTAAACAAAATGTATTTTTATCTTAAACAATGCATTTTTGTTTAACAATGAATCTTTTCTATAAACAATGCAGTTTTTATGCTGATATGCATTTCTTGTTCATCGTACAGTTTTTTAGTGCACGATGCATTGTTTATTGGGCGTGTGCATTTTTGTAAGATCGAAATAGCAAGTATTTAATTTACAGAAATTTAATCTAAAAAAATTTAATTCTAGATAGTAATTATTAATTACTAAAATAATAAGAAACATTGAATATTTTTTTTAATGTTTGGAAATAAGAAATTAGAAAAGTCTTACTCTCTCTGTTCCACAATGCATTGCATAATTTTCTTATTGGGACGTACCACAACACTTCGCATATTTTTTTAAAAAAAAAACTTCTTATTAAATTACACCTTCATAATATTTACATATTTACACACAATGTCATTGTTCTTGGACCCACACATACACTCAATCAAACTATTTTATTTACTTTATATATAAAAATTTATAAAATTACCCTCCAACACTTTACTTATTATACATTTTAATTTCTTAAATTACATGCCCAAAAGTTGGTGCAATATTTTGTAGGACGAAAAGAGAATTAATTAAATTATGCCCCAACTATTAAAAAAAGAGTTGTGGCCCATAAAATAGAACGTGGGTCTATAGTAATGGAACATCAAATAAGTCATTCATCAAATTATCTCAAGAACACAATGGGCAAAAAATTTAAGGGAATAATTGATTTTTTACAATAATATTTTGTAATTGTTAATAAATTTTATTTTGGATTGTAGGTAGTAGCAACATTTAATTGTGAATTTTAGTTTTTTCAAGAAAAAAAATTGTGAATTTTAGTGGGTAGTCCAACCCCAAAGTTAATTCATAAAGTATGTGATAATTATTTTTAATAACACTCATCTAGTAGGGGTTGCAATTTCAAGATCCTTTTTTGGGAAAATTACTAAAAAGTGCTATTTTATAAGAGGTAATTACTTTTAGGTACTAGCACCTTTTAGTAATACTCTAAAGTGCAAAATTTGACATTTATACCCTTTACTCACATTGCATGAAATCATTCGTCCCAACAAACCAAAGAAATAACCTCCACCACACCTCTCTCTCATTCTCTCAAATCATACGGCTTCCCCACCCCCAGCCAAAACCCTAAAAATTCTCTCCACCCTACCCCGCCTCTCTAAAAAAAATCAAGCGACTTCCCACCATCACCTTGACTATCTCGGCACCGCCACTTAGGGTGGCAATGTCGTACACAACACGATAACACGATACGAAAATGACACGAAAATTATGTGTTAGTGTTTAGGCTTATCGTGTTCGTGTCCTAATCGTGTCGACCTGATAAGGACACGAAAATTTCATGTCGTGTTCGTGTTTGTGTCGTATAAACCCGTTAAACACGATAAAATTAACATATAACACAATAACCCGTTAGCAACCTGTTAACCTGTTAGGGATCCGATAACATGTATCTGATAATGACACGAAAATAACACGTACACGATAATGACACGATAAAATTTCAAGTTTTAAATTAAATATTTTTATTTTTTAAATATATATTTTTAAATCCCAAATTTAATCTATTCAACTTCTACAATTTGAATCTAGTCATCTACACAACTACACGCACGACAACACAAGTCACAACACACATTTACTCATTTATTAAATGTTCTTAATTCTTATCAAATTTCAATGAGAGTGTAGAGAGAAAAATTAGGGTTTTCAGTTTTCTCATAGCCGTGAAACAACTCTGCGCTCCAGTCTCCATCTTCGACTCCTTGTCTCGAATCTTCATCCACGCTTCTCAATCTCAAAGGTTAGTCTTCCCTCTTAACCATCACGTTTTTAGTGGTTTTCCTGTTGGGGCACTAGGAATTTTTTGTTATTGTAGTTGTAGAAAATATATGTTTTCAAAATTGAAATTAGTGCCTTTTTATTTGTTCTGTTTTCTCAGTTATAAATTCAGTGTTGTTGCCATTTTTGGGATGAATTTATATACTCAATGTATCCCTGATTGTCTAATGTATTATTTATTTATTTTGTGAACTAGGTGGTCATGTCAAATGTTACTGGAATTGGGAGTGCCAGCATTCTCGGTGAATAGAAAATAGATCCCCCTAATGCTGAAATGGAAGGAGAATCAACTCAATAAAGTTCTTCTTCTTCAGATAAAGTGTTAGCACAAAAGAAAAGGAGAAAACTAAGGTCAGAAGTTTGGAAACATTTTTCGGTTATTGAGGTTCGTCCTGATGGTTCTAAAATTTGCAAGTGTAAGCACTGTCAGCATGTGTATAACAAAATAACTAGTAAAACTGGAACTGGTAATTTGAACCGTCGTCTAAAAATTTGTCCAAGAAGAGATACTCATGATGTTGGGCAAGTTTTGGTTTCTAAAAGTGGTCCTAAGTTTGATGTTGAACACTTTCGAGAGTTATTATGTGCTGCTGTGATTGTTCATGAGTTGCCTTTTCGGTTTGTTGAATATGAGTGCATTAAGGTTGCTTTTGAATACCTTCATCCTGAACTTAAGTTGGTTTCTAGAAACACACTTAAAGTAGATGTCTTGAAAATGTATGCAAGAGAGAAAATAAGGATTAAATCTATGTTGGAGATGACGCCTGATAGAATATGCTTAACCTCAGATTATTGGAGCTCTATTACAACTGATGGTTATATTTCCTTAACGTCTCATTTTATTGATAAAGATTGGGTGCTACAAAAAAGAGTGTTGAACTTTTCTCTCATGCCATCTCCACATACTGGTGTTGCATTATCTAATAAATTGTTGTCCATGCTGTCTGAGTGGGGGATTAAAAACAAGTTGTTTTCTTTGACTTTGGATAATGCTTCTGCAAATGATGTGGCAGTTGATACGTTAGTTACACAACTGAAATTAAATGATTCACTCATTTGTAATGGTGAGTTTTTCTATATTCGTAGTTGTGCTCACATAATAAATTTGGTGGTGCAAGATGGAATGAAAGATATTGATAAGGTTGTTACTAAAATTCGTGAAAGCATCAAATATGTTAGGGGATCACAAATGAGAAAGCAAGTGTTTTTAGAATGTGTGAGCATGGTATCCTTAAGTAGCAAGAAAGGGTTGAGGCAAGATGTGCCCACGAGGTGGAACTCGACATTTTTTATGCTTGATAGTGCTTTGTATTATCAAAAAGCTTTTATGCATCTACAATTGAGGGACTCCAACTATGTGAATTGCCCTGGTTTGATTGAATGGTAAAAGGTTGAAAAAATACGTGGTTTCTTAAGTTTTTTTTATGAGGTTTCCAACATGTTTTGTGGGAGTAAGTACCCAACTTCCAATCTCTACTTTGGTCCCATTGTGAACTGTTATGCTTCTTTGAGACAAAGTAAAAACAGTGCAGATGAGTATATAAAGAATATGACAACAAAAATGTTGGAAAAGTTTGAGAAGTATTGGCTGAACTTCAGTTTGATATTGACTATAGCTGTTGTCTTTGATCCACGTTACAAACTTCAATTCGTGGAATTTTCTTATAAAAAACTATATGGGGCTGATTCTTGCCAATTTGCAAGTTAAAGAGAAATTGTTTGCTCTCTTTGATGATTATTGTAAGAAATATGTTGATCAAGTTGGGAGTGACATGATTAATCCAATGGGTGGTTCAAGTGCGGATTTTGAAAGTGAAATGTCAGTAGCCATGGTTGAGGTAACATTTAATCAATATAAGTTTCAAGCTTTATTTATCTATTGTTATTTATTCTGATTTTTGACTTATTTGTAGGAATTTAATGCATTTGATACTGAGTTTGGAATGAGCCAACAAAAATCTCACTTGGAACTTTATTTGGAAGAACCACGAATGGATGTGAAGGTTAATCTTGAAATTCTTGAGTATTGGAAAGGGAATCAGTTTAGATATCCTCGTGTTCTTGTATGGCTCGCGATATTCTTAGTATTCCTATAACCATAGTAGCTTCAGAATCAGCTTTTAGTGTTGGTGGAAGGGTCTTAGATCAATATCGAAGTGCCCTTAAGCCAAACACTGTTGAAGCAATTATTTGTACTAGAGATTGGTTGTTTGGAGAAAAAGGTATGACATTTAGTAATTTATTATAAATGTGAATAATTATTGACATACTGTAATGATTTAAATCTCATAATTTGTTCTTCTTATTTCCAATTTATTTTGTTTCTTCTAGTTTTTGAGAAGAACCTACCAATTGATGTGTTGGCGGAAGACTTATTGGACACAAATTCTGATGTTATAACAGAAGGTTCTACCATTGCATGAGAGGTATGAGCTAATGAGCTTATAATTTCTTTACTTTTAATTTTTTTTAATAGTATACTAAATGTTTGTTATTTTTATAATTATTTATACAAATTAATGGAGTGGTGATTGCTTGAGAAGTTGGAAGTTTGAAATTGGATTGTGTTTTGAAAATGCAGTTTCCACTTTGCAAAATGATATTTAATTTTTGTATATTATGTTGACTTAAACACTTAAGACTTGTTGACTTAGTATTTCAATTTATGTTTTGCTTATCGTGGCAAGTTGAAATATTTTATTAGTGGTTTGTATTTTGCTTATCCTGTTCAATAGTGTTGGATCGTGTAATTTAAATTTTAATATTATCCAAAAAAAAACTGTAATTATCGTGTCCTTATCGTGTCGTTTCGTGTTGACACGAAAATTTTCATGTTCGTGTCGTGTCGAGACGTTTGCTTATCATGTCGTGTTCGGATTTTAGCTTATCGTGTCGTGTCGATATCGTGTCGACACGATAACTGACCCAATTACACAATTTGCCACCCCTAATCACCACCATCTGATCTCTGTACCTTCTGTTGGTAATTGTGGGTGCAGGGTTGTTAAGGTTCTTACGGATCGGCTCGTGTTCCATCTCCATTTGCGTATCCTGCGGAAACGCAATCGGGGTTGAATCGGAGTTACGTAATCTATTGAAGCTATCGTGGTCGGTTCTGGTGGGCCCTGTTGGTCACAGAGCAACACTCGGAGTGTAATGTAATTAATTTTTATTAGAAAAAAATTAGTAATTACAATGGACACTACAATCGCCAAGACTCAAACACTCAATTCACAAGACTCTAATTTTTATGGAGCACTCAAACTCACTTTTGGAAACAGACATTCTTTGAGGGACACACACCTCACTTCATTCTATTTTTCTCTCTATTGGAGACTCACTTCTATTGGGGAATTATTTACCCGGATCTATTCGGGATGAATATTTAAATACAAATTTAATTCTAACAATTATTACTAGCATGAATTAATCCTATATTATTTCAAATAATAATTCAACAACAAATCATGCATATAAACAGTTCACATAAATTCTACGCATGCGGAATTGCTACGGGTTTACGTGAACTAACCTCTTGGAGTGGCAATGGTCTCGTCGATTAAAACACACCAAAAAGCCTTCCCAAGTATTCCCTAGTCCTTGCTCGTCAATCCGGTGGAAGGAAACTCGCGAACAATTAACAAAAGGGAAAATAAAAAATTATTGCACCACCTTTGTGGATTTACTAATTTTTCCAGCACATGGAATTGTACACTCACAATTGACGTTTTTCGAAAATACACAATCTGTCGACGTTTCAAAATATTTGATATTTTATCGACGCTGATATTTTTCCGAAAAACCAATTTTCGTGTTCACCTGGAGATGAAACATTCATCCCCTATTTATACTGAGGGGGTGCTCGAAATTTTTGCATGGAATAGGAGGAAGAAAATCTTTTTCTTGATCTCCAAGAAATCTTGAATATATCTCATATATTCTTTTCTCCAAAATTAAAATATTCCACAAAAATCTCACTTCCTCTTGTTATGGGAATTTTCAAAAAATAAGGATCAAGATTCCAAGATTTGGATCTTCTTGAATTTATGAGATATACCTGTATTGCAAGAATACATATCGTCCATAATATCTTTTCAAGAAAATCAAGAAAATCTTTCCTTCCCTTATTTATTCAAAATTTTCGAAAATTTCACAATAAATAACCAAGTGGGAGATTTCTTGAATTTAATGAGATAATCTTGTATTCCAAGAATACATATCTTCATTCCACAACAAAATTCAAAGAAAATCTTTCTCCCTCTTTTATTTATTATTTTCGAAAAAATAGAAAAAATTAGGCAACAAAATTTATTTTATTTTTAAACACTTTTTTCAGTTATTGGACTTTATGTTGGGCTACTTGAGGGGCCTTTAGGAGAATTAAGATTGGACCTTCCAATGGATCTTGAATTATCAATATTGAGCCACAATATTATTAAAGCCCATAAATATTAATTAATCCCACTACATAATTAATATTGCACTATCCATCTTAACCCATATTACTATTAATATGGCTTCCGATTATTATTTCCCTTGTTTAAGATTATCTAGCCCATTAATTAATTCAAGCCACTGAAATAGCTTTCCATTAATTAATATCTTTTATCCTTGGTAAAGGAACGGTTCAACATTATTATCCATACCGGAAACTAGTTCCACTTGCAAGATTTGGTATGATAAAACTTATGAACCTCCCAAGGGGGCAAATCGAACAAGCGTACTTGCACACGATTCTCCGTATTAAATCTTAGCAATCGCATGTGACCAATAATATTGCCCAAGATATAAAGTATTGAATCTCGTTGATTCTCTACCCGTAATAAGTCAAAGCAATAGTTACTAACCACACGCAATCCTATTTAAGGGACGAAGATTAAGAAATAACGAACCACTGAGGTCTAATTCTTCATAGTTCAGTTCTGAAGAATTTGTCCTCCTGTAGGTCCTCTTCAGTGCACTAGACATGCACTAGTGTAATCTCTTGGTCAAGACAAACCAATCTGAGGCTTACACTTCAACCTTTCACGATGGATTGTTCATTTTCATCTAGGTCGTGAATGTTGTACTTTTAGTTACAAGGGACTGTTAATTTAATCTTCTGTGATCTGGTATCACTAAATTAACTACAATGTAACACGTACTATTTATTGAACAGTTATGCAGTAAATATATGTAACATTCGATGATATTTAAAGCATCAGTGATAAACAATTTATTTCAGTAAATAAGTCCGAAATTCAGTCTGTTTATACAAAGTAAAAGCATACTTTCCAGTATAATCCCAACAACTTCCTCACACTTACTTCTACTTAGGTAGTTATCTAGTATATATAGTGTACCTTAGAATATTATAGCTTCTCCTCCAAACTTCTACCTACCAGTGACTTTAATAATACTAGAAGAATCCATAAACTTATGTCCTTTAATAATTCTAGAATGATCTAGCTAACAATATGCATACTAGATTATTCTAGTCACATTACTTTGCTTATTTGAGCATCTAGAATGATCCACAAATTATTGTCATGTAGATGCACCTTGTGTCTTCTTGATCATTCTAGAAAACTCTCAAAGTTGGTGATGATATTTTTCAATACTCCCCTTAGCACCAACTTTATTTCTCGGTCTCATGCTTAGTTGTTCTTGTAACTTTTGAAACCTTGTTGTATTGAGTCTTTTATTGAATATATCTGCAACTTGGTCTTGGTACCAACTCCCTAGTCTGGTTTTTCTCCAGGGCGCTTATCTCCTCTTTCATAACTTCCAACCACTTAGTATTGAGTCTTTTATTGAATATATCTACCAGGGACTGTGATTTTCACCTTCTTCCGTGATGTCTTCCTCAGTTTGTTGTTGTTCATCTTCTTCTTCTTCGTCTTCTTCTGGAGTAGAATGTACTTTAATTGTTTGCTCCTCCATTTTTTTCTGTAAGATATCTTCTATGTCCTTAGAAACCGACAACACTTCTTTCTGATGCGACCACCATGACGAAGCTTCATCGAATACAACATTCCTTGATGTATAACACTTTCTGTCGTAGGGTCACAACATTTCCACCCTTTTCTTTAGTTGTCATATCCCACAAAGATGCACCGAATAGTCTTTTTATCGAACTTGCTTCGAAGATGGCTTGGCACAAACATGTAACAAACACAACCAAAAACTCTGAAGTGACTTACTGCAGGTTTGCACCCCCAAAGCTTCTCATAAGGCGATACGAACTTTAGCTTTGTCTGAGGAAGCCTATTAATCACATGCGCTGCTGTCCTCATGCTCTCAGCCCAAAATCTTCCTGGTACATTCTTGGCATGTACCATACTTCGACATATCCCTGCAAGATGTTGATTCTTTCTCTCGGCCACACCATTTTGTTGTGGTGTGTTCAAGATATATATCGATGATGCGATACAACATTCTCGTGAATCTTTGCGAGAATTCTTCTGATGTATATTCGCCACCATTGTCTGTTCGCAGAGATTGAATCTTCATTTCAATTTCTGCTTCTACCACTTCTTTAAATTCTTTGAATTTAGAAAATATTTCAGATTTTTCTTTCATAAAGTAAACACATACGTACCGAGAGAAGTCGTCAATAAATGTGACCATGTAGCGCATTCCGCTGACTAAAGGCTGCTTCACTGGTCCGAACACATCAGAGTGTATCAACTATAATGGCGCTTTGGCTCTGAACTTAGAATCATCGTACGAAAGTTGATGAGATTTACTGTATTAACAACCGGCACATACGATCAGTGTCCTTACATCTAGTTGAGGAAGACCATTCAGCATCGACTTTGTCATCATCACCTTTTAACTTATGGTAGTTGACGTGTCTAAGCCTTGCATGCCACAAATCAGCTGTATCATTTTTCCTTGTTTTATCCACGTATGTTTATTTGGCTGGCATCACGTAGACAGACTCTAATCGCTGGCCCTTCATTACCGGTGTTCCGGAGATATTAACATCTTGATATACTTTAACGTCACTGGGACCGAATATAACTTGATGACCTGACGCCATAAGGTGTGCCACAGATAGTAAGTTTTTCTTCATACCTAGTATATGATAAACATCTTGCAGTGACACTTCCTTCGTACTAAACCGCGGCACAAATTTTATTTTACCAACTTGGGCGATTGGTAATCTTGAATTATTTGAAGTCACCACTACACGATTGCCTTTATACTCGATCAAGTTTTGCAATTTCTCTGTATCTCCGGTCATATGGTTTGAGCAGCCTGAATCGACTATCCAATCATTATTGTAGTCGATCAACTCTGGGACAGTTTCTGTTAGAGCTTTCTCTTCCTCTTCCACAACGAAAGATGCTTCGATATCCCATTCATCATCACTCGTCCGTCCCATACTTGACATGGTTGCATTACCCTCCACATTTTTCTTCTTTGACCAACAATTGTTAGCTATGTGACCTTTTTTCCCGCAATTGTAACACGTGCCATTGAATCTTCTATTATGTTGAGATTCATCGTCTCTATAGTTTCTCTGTTGAGCTCCCCCTGATTTAGAGCTCCTTGATTGATTAGGTGGGTCATTGTCTCTTTTGATTCTTCTGTCATTATTCTTATTGGGTCGGCCTCTAGTTTTACTACTAAAGAGTGCTTCTTCGTCATTCTTGGATGAGGATCCCGAAATTTGCTTAGCTAACGCCTCCTGGTCAGCTAGCAAATTTTCTAACTCGACAAGCGAGGGTTGAGTAGGCCAACCTTGTATAGCAGCAATAAAACTTCTATATTCCGGCCTCAATCCATGAATGATAATTCTTCCAATTCTTGAGTCAGACATGCCAGCAGAAGAATTCAATGTAGAGATTTTGCAACAGAGAGACTTTACCTTGGAAATATTGGTTTACTGTCGTGGCGCCTTGTGTAATTGAGAGAAGTTCGTTCTCAAGAAGTTGTAGCCTTGCATCATTCTTCTTGGAAAATAACGTAGCAAAAGTTTCCACGCATCCTTAGGTGTCTTCGCCTCCCTTATGTGCTCCAACATTTCCTCCTCGATGGTGGTCTTGATCGTGAACAATGCCTTTTCAGCTCTAATCTTCCATTTTTTCAGAGTGGCAGCATCTCCTTCTGGTGGTGTGACATCAGTGTCATCCACTATCTCTCACAAGTCTTGGCCTTGGAGATACGACTCCATGTACAACGACCACGTGTTGTAATTTTGGTTGTTAAGCTTCTTGATTCCACCGACCACTTGAAGGTCACCCATCGTGGCTTAACCAAACTTAATGACGTCAAACAAGCTTGATTTTTTAAGACAAGCTCCTCAATACAAAACCGCACACGACGTCGCAGTACTAAAATGCACAAATAAATGCAAGAAGCTCGACCAATTGATCTCAAATATCACCAAAAATTGCCTTGCTCTGATACCACTTGTACGTCACAGAGAAACACTCGGAGTGTAATGTAATTACTTTTTATTAGAGAAAAATAGTAATTACAATGGACACTACAATCGTCAAGACTCAAACACTCAATTTACAAAGCTCTAATTTTTGTGGAGCACACAAACTCACTTTTGGAAACACTCACTCTTTGAGGGACATACACCTCACTTCACTCTATCTTTTTCTCTATTGGAGACTTTCTTCCTCACACTTACTTCTACTTAGGTAGCTATCTAATATATATAGTGTACCTTAGAATATTCTAGCTTCTCCTCCAAACTTCTACCTACCAATGACTTTAATGATACTAGAAGAATTCATAAGCTTGTGTCCTTTAATAATTCTAGAATGATCTAGCCATCATATGCATACAAGATTATTCTAGTCACATTACTTTGCTTATTTGAGCATCTAGAATGATCCATAAATTATTGCCATGTAGATGCACCTTGTGTCTTCTTGATCATTCTAGAAAACTCCCAAAGTTGGTGATGATATTTTTCAATACTCCTCTTGACAAATAAGCTTCACAAATAAATCGGTCAAAGCAGACCTGGCCCAGCAGCGTTACAGAGAGGAATTTCTCGGAGATGGAGGCCGAAGAGGACGATGACGACGACGATGAGGATGAAATTTCGGAGCGTTGGGTGGGCGGCGGCAGAGGATTCTGGCGGTGGGGAGGAAGAGAAAAAGGGCGGCGGAGGAGGAGCAGACGGTGGTAAGAGAAGGGTACCGGTGGTTAGCGGAGGCGATAACTAGGATAGGCAAGATATACGAGAAAGTCGAGGAGGCGAAGCAGAGGCAAATGGTGGAATTGGAGAAACAGAGAATGCAATTTGCCAAGGATTTGGAGATTCAGAGAATGAAGGTGTTTATGGAATCACAGGTTCAGATTGAGAAGCTAAAACACTCAAATTGGAATTCTGAAAATAGTAAGTTTGTGTTTGTTGATGTTTCATTTTATCATTATTGATTTATTGGCTTATTGTTCAAAAGAAATGCCCTTTTCACTTTCATTCTATGTTATGATTCCACATTTGCTAATTGTTCGCTAACTGTTTTGAATGCTACTTTATAGCTATGAAGATGATGCATTTAGTTTAGCAGTGATCACATTTTAAGTGCCAAGACTTGCATATGAAATATGTGCTAGGTAGATATATTTGTATAGCCTACTAGTGATTATAATTGCTCGGCTGTAGAGGATGAGAAATAAGCAGCACTGATTGAGGATTTGATGAACAAAGTTAGATTTCTGGCTGATGATGACTTTTGGACTAATTGATTTGTCATTTGAAGATGTTTGATTGTTGTTTCGGGATTTAGGATAGCCGGGTTTTGGATAGAATACGTTTTCAAGAATGCTATTATTATGACTTGTAGTTAACATCACATCTTATATTCAATTGTACCATCTGCTGATATACCGCACCCCTGGATAACATATGTTGCATAATTTGTTAGAATATAATTGCCAAAAAACCATGCATCACAAGTCCTGTGTCTCATTCATGGAAAACAATGCAAAAGAAAGATAACATGACAAATTTTAGTTGTAATTATTTTGTACTACTAAATGATTTTTGAGTGACTTACTGTTGGATATAGATAGGTGAACCTCCTTTAACTTTGGATGATAATTCTGTAAACAAATACAATGCTTTCCAAGTAAAATAACTATTGATAGAGTTGGTTGTTTATGTTATTATTGTCTGTAGTTGCTGCTAACAATAAATGTTACGAGAGCTTAATCTTCGTCTTCCAATCTGTCCTCTTGATTTCTTCTCTATCAATTTGCAATCAGCATTCATTGATAATTATGTACCTTGGGAGGCCTAAACAATGCAAAATGTTAAGTAGAAGACGGATATATTGAAACGTTTTTTATTTTATTTTATATTATATTTATGGTGTGTCGTTTTGTTTTGTGTAGATCCTGTACTGTGGATTACAAAATATGGATACGTTTTTTAATACTTGTTAAATTTGTATTTTTGTATTTAATTTTTTTTTTGTTAGAATTTTGATTTAATAGATCTGTTAAATTTGAAGAAAGAATTTTTTTGAAGAATGTTGTTAGTTTGAGTCTCAAGATCTGGGAAGTTATTGGATAATTGTGGAGTTACTGCTTATTTGATGATCCAAAAGTTTTGCCGGGTGTGCAGACTTTATTTTTTACGGGTGTGCAATTTTTTACGAGTGTGCAGAATTTTTAAATAAAAGGACAGATGATTAAAAAAAAAATTGGGGTGTGCAGAACTTTTTACGGGTGTGTAGAATTTTTCATGAGTGTGCAGAATTTTTTTTTATGGGTGTGAAGAATTTTAAATAAAAAGACAGATAATTAAAAAAAAAATGGGTGTGCAGAATGTTGGTGTATGTAAAAATTTTAAATAAAAGGAAAATGATTAAAAAAAAATTGGAGTGTGCAGATTTTTTTTACGGGTGTGCAAAATGATTAAGAATATATATGTAATTTTCTTTGGCTAATATTTTATTATTGAAAAAAAAAAGAATAAATGATTAAAAAAAATTTGGGGTGTGTAGAATTTTTGTACAGGTGTGCAGAATAGTTTCTAATATGTAACTTTTTTGGGCATAATTTTTGTTAATGGAAAAAAATAATTAATTAAATAAAAGGACATATAATTAAAAAATAAATTGGGCTAAAAAAATCAATTAGACAAAAGGATATACAAATAAAAAAATTTAGTAAAATTCAAACTTTAAAATCTACCATTTAAAAAATTTTAGAATACAAAATAGCTAAAAATGTGGAATACAGAAAAGTGTCAGATTCAAAAAACTGCACATGACTGCAAATTGGTGGTTGGAGAAATTAAGGGCACTTAAGAGTAAGAACACTCTATAAATGACACCCCATTGTAATTGCCCCTTTTTTGGCTAATAAAATTTGAATACTAACTGTTGATGTTGCCACCGATGTTACAACATTTGTTATAACATTAGGATTCGACCTTTCTTCTTAACTATTAACTCTTTATGTTCAATGTTGTCTTTGATGCTGTTGACTGCAGGCAATGTTTTTAAACCCGAATCGGACAATGAACTGAGTCGCTGGGTCACTGGTTCAACTGGTTGGACCGTTGAAAAAAAATTGGATGACTCGAATATCTTTTAATTTATATGTAGGGAGAAAAACATTCCACTACAAAGTCACCAAAAAACATACAACCAGATACAAAGTGCAGAAAATTTTGGCACTTTAGTTCAAATTTTTGCACTTTGTATCTGGTTGTAATAGTTTACTCAATCTTGTATCTAGTTGTAATTTTTTATATATATATCATATATAATATCATGTATATATATACACATATCATAAAATTTGTATAAAATAATTAATTAAATTAAATATATTAACATAATCATAAATTTGTATAAAATATGTTAAGATTTCTATACTTAAATAAATAAATAATTTAAAAAATAAATGGAATACATTATAGCTAAAATTAATTTATAGAGGCCATATAAAATTACCACAAGCCCAAAATGAAATCACAACATAAGCCCATTACTTCTTCTTTTTGAATCTAACCTAGTATAGCAGTATAGACAAACACATTTCACACATATTCACACAAATGCCGTCTGTTTTCACTTCTGCGGCAAATCGAATTTTGTTGGGCAGATCCTGACAAAAAATCATTCACAAATTTTCCAAACAGATTTATATCACAAACAAGAAGCAAGAGAAGCGATAGATCTACAACAAAATCACATGCATATTCATCGACACACTTTATCATCGAATGGCAGACGAATTCTTCATCTCTTCATTTTTTTATAAAAAAATTGGTTTTTGCAGTTTACCGATTCACTTGTTTAACCCGATTTTATACCAATTCACTGCGGGTCAAATAAAACCCGGTGTATGTTGAGAACCGGATAGGTACCGTGACCGGTTCTCGGTTAAATCGGTTGAACCGGCTGGTCCGGTCAGATTTTAAAAAAACTGACTGCATTTCAGAAGGTTCTACAAGCTTCAGGTACTTTCAGGAGAAGTCTAGATCATGCAGTTTTTTTTCAAAATATTAAAGAAGCCACTACATGACAGTTAGGCTGAGAGATCATGGATTAGTGGAGGAAGATGTTTCGAGATCCTTCTATGGATGAAGAATACAACGTACAACTTTTGTCTATAAATAGAGGACTACATCGTTCATCACCTGTGTTTGTAACATTTCGAGTAACAATAGATCAATTGTATGTGGTATGTTAGTTTCATTCACATAGAATAGATCAACTTTGGTAGTGTAGAAATACACCTAGCCTTTAGATCATAAACGTTGTTTATATCTTGTTTTAAGACGATTCTATTTGTGAATATTTTTGTACTCACTACTTGTTTAATAGTGATTTCGCCATAAGGCATCGTAATCTATTTTATAGATTGTGCAAGTTTTAAAACCATCGTGTGTTGTGTTTTGAGTCTTTTGTTGTTTCTGTCTTTACTGTTACTTTGATTTTACTTAAAACAAACGTTCACACACTTTTACTAATATTTAAGTATCGCTATTTAAGACCAATTTTGATCCGAAGTAACCTAATATGAGCTAAATGTCTTCACTATAAGAAAATAAAAAAAAAATTGTCTATATTTTTTTTAATGGCTATAGAATTTTCCAACAAAAATAATATTTGGTTCTTAATTAGTGAGAATTGTCTACAATTTGCCTGCGAAATTTTAGAATTTTAGTAGACAAATAACTTACCTATGAACTAAATGCCTGAAAATTTTACCTACACAAATAATTTTCTAGGTAATATACATTTTCGTAGACAATTATATTTGTAGTTTAAAAATGACCTATATGATTAGACAATTTTGTAGGCACGTTGTAGGTAATCTTTATTATTTAAGGCTGAAATTATTTTCGTTGAAAATTTCGTAGGCATGTTAAAAAATTATGTAGACAATATATTGTTTTCTTGCAGTGCTTGTGCAACACACTTGTTGGGCCAAATCGGGCCCAAATTGCCAAAACCAAAACAATTTCCCCTAAATCTATTTTTCATTGCAGTGTTGTTTAATTCCTCAATATTTAAATTTTTGGGTGGAGAACATAAAACTATAGGGTTAATTGCAGAAGTGATCTCATGTAAATTTTGTAGTTTAAGTCCCATGGTAATTTTATGGTCCTTTTTTGTGTAGAAATGGTCCCAACCGTTAAGTTTCTAACGATTTCCGTTAAATTTTTGAACTAATACTAAAACAATTAATTTGTATAATAAAATAAATTTTAAATTAAAAATTAATAGTAAATTTATATAGTGAATTTAAATATGATTACAAACACAATAAATATTTTTTAAACTAAATAATTTATTTAAAATTTGAATATTAAAAAGAAATATAAAATCTATATATAAATACAAATAACATTTTTTTCAAATTAAATAACTTTTTTTAAATATAAAAAAAATATAATAAATAAATAATATAAAATACACAAAAATAAATATGTTTAAACTAATAATAAATTATGCATAATCTAAAAAATTTAAAACCTTGCTAAAAATTTAAAACCTTGCTAAAAATACACAAAAATAATTTGTTTCAACAAAATAAAACCTTGCTAAAAATTTTAAAAATGTAGAATTTGTACATAAATACAAATATATTTATGTAAGATTTAAAATAGTTAATATACCCTAAATCATGAATCCTAAACCCTAAAACATAATTAATATAATATACCCTAAATCATGAATCATAAACCCTAAATCATGAACCATTCGGGTCGGGTGAACCATAAACCACTCGGGTCGGGTAAAAAAAATAGGCTTTTTATTTCAGTTCAGTTCAATTTTTATTTTTGTACCTGGCCCGGACCCAACCCCGGCCAGACCCGAACTTGGCTTGGCCCGAGTGGTTCATGGTTCGCCCGACCCGAATGGTTCATGATTTAGGGTTTAGGTTATAGTATTTTAATTATAAAACAAATGTGTTACTATATGAAACAAATGTGATACTTATAGAAACGAAATGTGTTATTACGTGAAATAAAAATTACATTATCATTTTTTTTTAAATATTATCATATGGTAACACATTGTTGTTCATATGGTAATATATGAATATTCATTTAGTATCACGACGATATGTGTACAGTGTTACATATTACTAAAAAAACATGTGTTAAAATTTATTTTAAACTAAATAATAATTTATATTTAAAAAACTAATTTTTTGGGACCAAAAGTGCAACTAACGGCGCGTGTGTACCACTTCCGTTAGAAATGGATGGTAAAGTCTTATGGGACCAAATTTGTCAAAAAACTGACCAATTTTGTGAGAGAATATTCACATGGGACCAGTATTGCAATTAACCCTAAAACTATATATTGACATTGACTGTATTAAAAACTCAATCAACCTTTATTTAGCATTACTACTAGCTACAAAATGTGACATGAAGTACCACTACTGCCCTTACTAATGGAAACTATTATCAATACCCTTGTATGTACACTCATTATTGTTCATTCTAGTCATTATCCTGTGGGGTCCACTCATCATTTTTTTCTTTTTTACTTTTTTTTGTATATTTGCTTATTATTTTTTATTATTTAATATGTTAGAGTATCATTTTAATTTTTAATTATTTGATATTTTAAATATTTTACACTTTGTATTGGTTTTTTCCTCCATTTTTTAATTTCCATTTCAATCCCAGAAATTTTTTAGAATTTTACATTTATCAAAATTTCTACTCCCTCCATCCCGGTATAAGTTTCCTATTTTTTTTTGTTATTTTGTTTAAGAAATAATAATAAAATAATAAAAATGAAGGGTAATTGTGGCATTGGGAGAGAGGAAAATGGTATGTGGAGTAATGAGTGAAGTAGTGACTGACATTCTTTGTAATATTGTGTGAAAAATAAGGATAAAAATTATGGGTAGTGAAGTTACTTTTTCCATTTATAGAAACGGGAAACTTATTGTGGGACGGATGAAAAAGGAAATGAATAAACTTATAGTAGGACAGGGGGAGTATCATATTATTTTAACAAATTCGTACTATATCTTCTCACATGAAATGGACATTCTTAAAAATATACACTAGAACAATAAAATGTACAATTACTCAATAAAATGTGTACGCGAATAATAAAACGCACACTTGAAAATATGTATAACCGAATAATAAAATGTACACTAGCCCAATGAAATGTACACTCGAGGAATAAAACGTACACTCGCTCAATATATGTACACCCGAACAATAGCATGTACACTCCTATAACATGCCTGAAAATAAAGCTAAAACACCCCCATTAATTAATTAAATCTGGAATGCTAAATTAAAGAAAGAAAGAAGATTGCACAAGAATGAGAACATGTAACCGTTGCCAAGATTTGCCACCATACCACCATTGAGTCACTGAGTCAACCCCATCGAGTCATCGAGTCAAGCCTATGACTCACCGAGTTACCTCTACCAACCACTACCACCACTTTGCCACCCCTATCATCCTGCACTTTGCCACTCTTCATCCCACCAACCACTACGCACTTTGCACTTTGCCTACCGCCCCTACCCTTCTTCCTCCCTTAAAAAATAGTATTCTCATGTATCATGTGTCTATTTTTTTTTTAAATATACACGAAAGGACTATGGAGGATCCATTTTTTATTTCCAGTTGCTGGGAGTGGAAGGTGGTGGAGGTAGGGTAATTTTATTATTGAGTGGATCTCTTGTGTGCCGAGTGCACTGTGCATTACATAGTACATTTTGAAGCATATGTATATTGAAACATACATTTATATACACTGAAACATGCAATCTGTATTCGTGAAAGAAGTTGAACGTCACCCCTAGAGGGGCATCGACACTGCTTAAGGACAAGTGTCCTCACATTGAGAGGAATAAATATTACACATCAATGACCAAGCTTATTTGAGCTACATCTTTCAAAGAATTAATTAATACTCTCTTCCATTTTAATTAGATGTCATTCTAATCTTTTATATTATTTACATACGAATTTGATCATATGTCCGCAGGTGGACACAAATTTATATGTCCACCGTTTATGTGGCGGGCCACATATGCAAGGTCTCCACCATCATTTAATTAATTTTTTAATTAATTCAATTTTATTTACTTTTTATTTTTCGTTCTAAAAAATTTAATTGTCCAATTATAATTTCATAATTAAATTGATTGTCCAATTGTGGTTTATTTTTGTCAAAAAATTGTGAGCAACGCCATTTTGATCACATGTAAGTCATGTGCTGGTAAAATTTGGGGGTTTTCTATATCTGGAAGACTTGAAAACTGATTATTTTTTTTCTTTTTATTTTTTAAGTTTTTTAATCAATTAAACTACACATGAGTAAAATAACCCAATTAATTAAATCAAAATTTAAATTTAATTATTTTTTATTTTAAGGACTAAATTTTACTGGCACGTAACTTGCATGTGACTGAGAACGACATTTTTCACGATTTTTCGGTGAAAATTTGATCAAAATTAGACAATCGATTTAATTGTAAGACTAAAATTGGACATTTAAACACTACAAGAAAATGAAGAATTGCTTACGAAAATTTTCAAATGGCTATGAGATTTTCATTCAAAAATAATTTGGTCCTTAAAAAGTGAGGATTGTCTACGATTTTTCTACCACTTTTTAGAATAATCTTTGAAAAAACACCTATACAAATAATTTCCTAGCCAAACAAATTACCTGCAAGCAAGCCTTATTATTTAAGGAAAATTTTGTAGGCAAATCATAGGCAAGCTTTATTATTTAAGGATGAAATTATTTTCGTTGGAAATTTTATAGACATGTTGAAAGAATATTGAAAAATTTCATAGATAATGCAATATTTTCTTGTAGTGAAACCTTTTTAAACCGATAAATGAACAATGGATAAGTTATGGACCAAAAAATCTTTTTTTTTCTCGCGTCTACTCAAACTGCAAATTTTTATTGTTTATTTGAAATTAACTTGTCAAGGTTTCAGCACCTATAAGGTTGGCTTTCTATATATAGACCTGACTTTCCAATTTCCATTGTTGGTTGTTTGATATTTCATTAACGATCATCAACTGCGAAAGTGTTATTCCATTTTAATTAATTAGGTTTCTCATTATTAATTGTTAAACACCAGCTGCACGTATTCTTGATAAGCTTAGCTATTAGTACTTGCTAACCGAATCTGTACTTAGGGCCTCGTTTGAGTTGAGTGTTTATATTCTTTGATCCCAATTAATTAGTTGTTTGCTTCGCATGCTGACAACCCGGTATTGTTTCAAAGCCCGCCTAGTGCCCGGTGCTATATATGCACTATTTTGTATGGACTAAATAATCAGCCCAAGAATGGTGTGATTCCGTCAGTGTTTTCCTATCTGAATCGGCGACCAAATTAAATTAGACATCGGTTGATGGTTCAATGGTTAGATCGATTAGATCGGCGGTCCGACCTTTAAAATGCTACCTATCAATTCTTTTATGATATTTTCTATATTACGTAATATATATGTATTTATAAAATTTAAAATTATTACTTATAAGTTTCATATTGAAATAAACACAATAGAACATAAACAACACAACACAACACAATTTAAAATGATAAAATTTAAAGAGTAACGCTCATGTGAACCAGGTTCACACATGAACTTTATCACTGTTATGTGTAAAAACTATCACTGTTATGCACAAAATCATTCACTGTTTAAAAATATAAAGCATTTTCTAAACAGTTTTTTTTTTTTATAACAGTGATAGTTTTTATACATAACAGTGGGAGTTTTTGTATGTAACAGTGATACTTAAATAACCGAGTTCATAGCATGAACTAGATCTATACAAGTTTTTGTCAAATTTAAAATAAGAATGATGGAAATAAGGATTAAGTTTTAAATTAATTAAAAAATAAATAAATAAAAAATTGGTTCTACCGATTTTATCGGTTTCCCGATTTTGATTTTAAGGTTCTAGCCGGTTTTTTCTAGTTAAACCATAAAAATAATGGTTCCATGGCCGGTTCTCGATTCAGCAAGTTGAACGGGCCGGTTCAATCGATCGCAACCTAGTTTTGAAAACACTGATTCAATAATAAAGGTAATACGTGGGACCCAATTGACATATCAATTTACTATCTTGTCCAATTATTTTAAATATTGTGTTAAGAATCTTGTGGGAATATTAAGAGTATTTTGGTCATTTAATATATGAAATACACTATATAGTCCTTCCTACCAAACAATGTAATCAGAATTCTATTTTGTACTGTACAATCATAGTCATGCAAACCAAACATCGAAGTGGGTATATATAATTAAGTCCTTTATGAATTGTAAATATTAACTAATCCAAAATTTTCTATCAATCTCATCACCTAAATGCAAACGAGGCACTAGGAGGTTTGCTCATCTTCTATATATATCATGGGGCCCTGGAGTTGGAAAAATTCTAAAGGAATTAATTAAGATTACTCATACCAAAAAATGTGCATCTTCTTTTCTGATGCTCATTGTGGAAAAAAATTTCAAAGTGAAGCGTGTTTGGCCTTTAGTAATTTTAGGATGGGTGACCCAGGAAGTTTTCAGTGTGCATGTGAGACTCATTGGTCTGTGTGGATAGTCACTAGTTTCGCTGCCCAACATAAATCATTGCCCTCTTTTGATTGACAATCTCGTATATATGCTCCAAGTGCACCGTGCATTTCATGCGCATTTCTAAAAAAAAATTAATTAGTTGATCTCACTTAATAGTATTAACTAGACAGTATTAGTTATTTTCACTTACAATTGCACTGTACAACTGGTGTACAAGAAACTTATTCCTCTTAGTTGACATAAAATTACCAATGGTCCTATAACTTTGTTGTGCCTTCAAATAATCATATAAGTATTTACTTTAATAATTTTGGTCATTTGGTGTCAAGTTTGATCTATTTCACAGGAAAAATAAAAATTTCATCGGAATATTGCCCTAATTCTTTATTCTAATCACATCGACTATCATCAATACTCTCATTTGAACCTTCTCTAGTCTAGAAAGCAAAAACTCCAATCAGTTTCATGTTTTGATTACACTTTCCCCGTGAATCGCGACTTAAAAATTATGAATTTTGTTCGTCCACGTGAGTAATTTCGAGTGATTTACGATGAGGCGAGAGTCGATGCCTATATTGTTCTCTTTCTCTCGTCGAGCCCACCATTTTGATACCTTTTTCGTGTCATTTGCTATAACAAATTTTCGTGCAATTTCTAGTACCTTTTTCAGCCAAAATTCAAATTTTCCACAAGAAAATACCAAAATTGAAACAAAAAGGATCAAAATTGATAATATGAAAATTTAATGCCTACTTATTAATGGGCAAAATTACAAGACCATTTGTAATTTTATATTCTCCTCTTATAATCATTTCTCAATCATGCCACTATTCATTCATCAACCAATAACAATTTTTTATTCCTAACTATTTCAAGATTAGAGAGCAAAAACACGGACAATGTAACAGTTAATTTAATTATAATTTACTATTAACAATATCAGTACCATTTTAATTGAAAATTTTAAACCGGTTAAATTATATCCATCTCTCGATCCAACCCTTCTCACACAAAAGCATCACTCAGAAATTTGAAATTTCAGATTGCTCACAGCTGAACAAATTCTACTCATTCATACGAGATGATAATAAGATACACTAAACATTATTCCTTGATTAATATTTGAAATGTCTCCTGCGAACATAACAGGGCATAAATTAAACCATTAATGTATGAACAGAGCGGACCATATATAAGAGTTCTTAATATTAATTAGATGTAGGTGCAACATTTAAAGTATGTGAGCACTTATGTAGCCTGTAACGAAATAATTTTAAAATAATATGCTACAGATGCTCCAAGTGATGTATTGTAGCTATACTTTTAATATTTGGATGGTATTACTTACGAAATAAATCAAATATATAGGTATACACAGTACTTTCTTATGAGATGATCTCAAATGACACAAATTAAATTCATTAACTAATCAAAATAAAACTTGTGTGAACTTAAGTGTGCATTCGATTTTTAATATTATTATTATGTGTAAAAACAATCATTGTTATGCATAAAAACTATTACTGTTATGCACAAAAATTATCAATATTTAAAAAATATTTAATATTTTCAAATAGTGAAATGAAATTTTCTATACATAATGGTGAGAATTTTTACATATAACAGTGATATAATTCATGTATAAACTTGGTTTACAGAAGTGTTACTCAAAAATTAATATTTTATACTTAAAAGACTATTAACAAATCCTAATAAATCAATTTTACCTTGCAATCACTTTATATTCTGTGTTTGTGTTTTTAATAGATATAAATTAATTGTTGTTCCATTAAAAGATATTTTTTAATAATATTTATTGTTTTATTAAAAAATATTATTAATTATTTTATTATAAAGTAATATATACAAGCTAAAACTAGTTAGTCCCTCCGTCCCAGGATAACTGCAATAGTTAACTTTTACATGCAATTTTACGAGCAAATTTTGTATAAGTGATTGAAATGATAAAGTAAATTTTAAGAAGAGTGTGATATTACTTATACAAAATTAGCTCAAAAAAATGTGTGTAAAAGTCAATTTTTGTAGTCATCCTGGGACGAAGGGAGTATAAAATATCATGTCAAAGATTACACTAAGGTGCACAGTTGTGTGATACCGTCTCACGGTGAGACTGAGTGTAATTTGAAAATTGACACTTTAACATTTTGAGAGGGATAAGTATTAATTATGTTAAATTGTATTCAGCTTCATGGATAAGACTGTCTCATACAACTTTTATTTTACACTAATACTTTGAATCTTCCTCCACCAGGAGTGTTGCACCACCACCTAGTGGCCGGCGCCGTTTAGTCACCTCGTGGCAACCACTTTATTTTATATATGTTTATCATTTTGTAAAGAATCTTGTCAATTGTCATAATTAACCATGTGTAAAATGGGAGGCGTGTACCAACGATCAGGTTTTGTTAGTATTTTATATTTTACCACATGCCGCCATGCCTTCTCACAAAAGGGACAATTTTTCACTCGTTAGTGTTCTCAAATCGAGTACCACTATTTATATTCGAATTAATATTTACACGATTAAAATAAAATAAAAATAGAAAATTTACTGATAACTATAATGGATGTCAACTTACTAATTAAGAGGTTCAATTTTTAAAAAAATCACTAATATGTACAAGCAGGTACATAACACATTTGCACATTATATGCAATTTCGACTGAATATATGTAATTATTTATAATTTGTACCGATTAATAAATTTAAAAAAAAAATTGTACCTATTAATAAGTTTGCATCCCTGAATTGTACTAATCGGTAATTTTTCCAAAAAAAAATAAAAAATTCTCATTTTTATAGATAAATTCTGAACGCATACGCTTACTTTTAATTTGAAGCAAAAGAGTGGCATATATAGTGGCGTGACATGGGGGTATACGTACATTATACTAAAGTGAGGTGCATACTCAACCCAGCTCCGTTGACAAACCCTTTGATTTAATAACAAGTTGATACCTTATAATTATTTAATATTTTCACATCAAATTAACTATATATTTGGAAATTGGGATCTAAAAATTGATTTAGCAACTTACTTCTATAAAACTAATTAACTGGGACCATAGTTGAGCTACATCTGTCAAATAAACAACAAAAATTCAACGGTATGCATGAATAAATTAAGGTTTTAATTTAGGTATTAAGTAATTATAAGTACACAAATGACAAACACAAAACCATGTGAAAACAAAACTACGTTACACATTTCCTTTTTGGCGAGATGTTAACCTGGCAATTAAACTTCAACACGTACTTATTGAATCCTAATCATTAACAGACGGCACATGAGATAGACGCATAAAATTAATATGTAAATAGTAGTCATGTTCGTACAATTCTTTTTCCCAATTATATGGTCTTAAATTAATGATGCCAACTAATTAATACTGTAGTGCATGGTATCTTCTTGGTGTCAAAGTATCTCAAAATTGAATGTTGATCAATTTGAGCAATTGGGAGTCACTACTTAATTAAAGTCAAGTTAATTTTCTAATATTTTGACTTATTCTCCGGTTTACTCACATATTAAACAAATGAAACCACACAATTAATAGAATAGATCATTCTACGTACATCAATCCAAATGTTCATTTATAAGTTCATAGAAAATCCATAACCAATTTGTTTTCTCTCACTGCAAGTTTCCAATATGTTAGATCATTCATCTTTAGACCAAAACCCCACCAAGAAATCCAAGATCATATCTTCAAAAAAATCTCCTAATTACTCCGTAATTCGAGCTTTATGTTACAGATTTTCCCAGCTATTCTTAATCATAATCTCCCAACTTCTAATTCTACACTTCATTTTCCATTCTCAACCAAAATCACCATCTCTCCATCAAGAAAAAACAAAAGAAGTAATTCCTGACCATCAAATCTCACCGTCCAATCATTGCAGATACGGCACCGTTTACGTCTACGATCTCCCGCCCGTATTTAACCAAGACCTTTTGGACAGCTGTCACGATCTGAACCCGTGGCAATCGCGATGCAACTCGGTTTCCAATTCGGGCCTGGGCCCGAAAGCCACCGGGCTCTCCCCTGTCCCGAAAAACCTAGCTCCGTCGTGGTACTGGACGGACATGTTCGCCGGGGAGGTCATTTACCATTCTAGGATACTAAACCACGAGTGTAGAACGCTGGAGCCCGGATCAGCTACAGCGTTCTACATACCGTTTTATGCTGGGCTCGCGGTTGGGAGGTACCAAAAAATCTAGAAAGAATTTCGTCTAATCTAAAAATTCGAATTAATTAATTTGTTTATATTATTTTATTAATAGGTACTTGTTCGCGAATAACTACACCGCGCAGGAGAGGGACATGCACTGCGAAAGGCTGTTAGAGTGGGTCCACGATCAGCCCACGTGGAAAAGATCCAACGGCTCGGATCATTTCATCATGACGGGGCGGATGACGTGGGATTTCCGCCGCTCGAGAGACGATGACTGGGGGACCAGCTTTTTTTACATGCCGTTGATGAAAAGAGTTGTACGGCTGGGAGTGGAGAGAGACGCGTGGGACCCGTTGGAGGTCAGTGTTCCCTACCCCACAGGATTCCACCCCAGGTCGAAACGGGAAATGAACCAATGGTTGAATTTCGTACGGGCGCGTGACAGGACGAGCCTGTTCACGTTCGTGGGGGGTAAGCGTAAGTTAAAAGGCGATTTCAGGACCGTGTTACTGAGTCACTGTCGCAACGAGTCCGACTCGTGCCGGGTCGTGGATTGTTCCGGTCACAAGTGCCACGATGGGTCATCGAAGATTCTAGAAGCGTTTCTTGCGTCGGATTTTTGTTTGCAGCCTAGAGGGGACGCGTTGACCAGAAAGTCAACGTTCGATTGCATGCTGGCCGGTTCGATACCGGTTTTTTTCTGGAGGAGGAGCGTGTACCGTCAGTACGAGTGGTTCTTGGGCGACGAACCGGAGAGGTTCTCGGTTTTTATAAACCGGAATGACGTCAGAAACGGAACGACGTCGATTAGGAAAGTGCTGGAGGGGTACAGTAGAGAAGAAGTGGGAAGGATGAGAAATAAAGTGATTAGTCTGATACCAAAGTTTGTGTACAATAATATGAGGAGTACTAAAGAGGGGAATAATAATGATGCTTTTGATATTGCCATAGATGGAGTGTTGAAGAGGTTTCATGAACAAAAAGTGAAAGAACAATATTACCCTAGCAGTTACAAAGGTTATTAATCAGAAAAAGATGTTCAGGTTAGTTAAAATATAATGTCTTATATATTTATTTTTTTATTTTTTTACTTGGAATTTTGAGGCGTCTATCTATGAGTTTGTGAAGAATAATATCGTATAAGAGTAGTTAGATTATCATTATAGTTTTGAAACCATGGTTAATTATTTTTTTATTATGACTCAAAAGTAGTCAGATATTATTGTTAATTATTAAAATTCAAAAAGTATTGAGAACGAAGGGGCACCTTTCAAATTAGTGGTGAGCACGATAAAAGCGCACAATTAGAGTCAATAATTATTGCTTTGACATACTGTATTTCATTTTTCTTGTTCTTTTTTTTTTAAAGGCATTATCCTTGGAGTATAACACTCGTGTGAATCAGATCTATACATGAACATTATCACTATTATGTATAAAAACTATCACAGTTATTCATAAAAAAATTTAATGTTTAAAAATATAAAATATTTTTTAAATCGTTAAGAGTTTTTTTGCAAAACAGTAATGATTTTTATAATACTAAAAAAAGCCAAATTAACAGTACTGTTAATCATGTGCCTTCCAATAAGCTTAATTCATTAATCAGTATGAATTGATTTTTTAAAGCCACCTTGTCAGAACTTGATGGTCTTCTGGAAGAATAATCAATATTGTGTACTTGCAATTAGAATATTGGTAACGTCGAGGGGACAAAAAGTGCAATCTTAGTTTCATGAGACATTGGATATTGAATTCCAGCTTGATTTCACACAATATATATTTTGTTTCAACTCCAAAACCACGACAATATATTCCATCCATCTAGTCTTCTTTCTTATTTCTTAACAAGAGTGTTATAGTTATTTCTTAATCCCAATTACAATACATTTTGAAATAATTCAGTTTCATCTAAAAATTTGAATTTGTAAAGAGATGTGTAATCAATTAATTTACCTCCCTCATTTGTAGACTGAATTCTCTTACGTTTAGTGGGAGGAGACTCATAGAATGGACAATTTAATAGTATAAGTTTTTGTCAAATTTAAATACATGATTTTATTTCATATATACTTATTTTGAAAATGTGATTGAGATGGGGCACTATAAACCCATGGATCATTATATGGTAAGCGAGATATGTCTCATGTATGAGACTGTTCCATGTATAAATTTGTCAAATTTAAATCTATGATTTTATTTGCATCATTCCTCAAATATTTATTTATTCTATTCTTTTCAGACCAGATTAATTAAATGAATTATTGCATAGTGCAAAGTCTTGTATGCATTAAATGTAGTGCAATTTAAGTGCATTTTTTAAATATGCAAGTTATTTTCACTGAAACATGCAACTAAAATGCATATTTCAATGAAAATAACTTACATGTTTAAAAAATATACTTAATTTGCACGGAACAACCTAGTGTATAAAAGATCTACTCTTTATTATACAAAAAATCAAGTGCAAAATTAAGCAAAATTTAAATTTTAAACTCGAATATATGACCTCGGACCTCTACCACTTGAGTTATCTCACTCTCTCGATACAATTCGTTAGTTGGGCATACTTGAATTTAGCAACTCATTTGCAAGCGGTTCAAAATGTATAAATTAAGGGGGTTTTTTATTTGAATGTCGTATATATTACAGGCAGGGATGGATTCAGAAATTTTTCATGACGGGAGCACAAACTTGGAAGGTTTTGAACACACAACTTACACTTATGTCAAATCTAATCAAACAAATGAGCAACCAATTCAACTATTTAATATAAGAATATAAAATATAACATTTTATATTATATTTTCTTCGACTCTTTTCTATTTGAATATTTGTCAAAAAGGTACGTCCATTATTTAATTTTAATTGATAGTAAAATAATTTTATCTTTTCTACAAAGCTCCTTCAAGCATACCAATATTACATCATATGTTATTATTTTTTTTCATACTAAAATTAATTTTATCTCGTTTAATTTATACAAATGTAATTATTTTATCATTCAACTCTCATCATAAATTAACCCCTAATAAACAAGTCTAATATTAAAACCCATAAAAATAGTAAATATTTAAATTAATAGGAATGAGGGAAGTATCAATTATCAATATGTATGTACATATAGATCATATATATGTATATAAATAAATTTATATACTATAAATATAGTTTTAAAAAAAGTTAAGGGGGAACGTGCCCCCAAGGCAATACGGGTTAAAATAATACTCCCTTCTACTTTTTTTAATGTCATTCTGAATTTTTTTAAATAAATTCAGAATATTTTTATATCAAAATTTATTCTAATTAATAATAATTATTTTTTTTTTATAATAATTACTACTCGTTGGAAAAATTATCACACAACACATTTGTAATATTTATTGTATAAATATTTTAAAAAGATTAAAATGATATTTAAAAAAAATGAGAGAGAGTATTATATTATAGGTTTGAAAAATGAATGTGTAAGCCCGCCGAGCGTGCATGATCTAGAATTGTGGTAGAAGAACTTGAACCTCTGCCCTTCTGGTGATGTATTTGATTAACCTTTCAGCTTATTAACAGCTACGAGTTATCTGTTATTATGAGTACCCACAATACAGAGCACTCTAAAAGCTAATTTAATAATATCATTCACAAAAATTCTTAATTTTATGAGATGCTAGCATCTACACCAATTAAATTCTCATAAAAGCTAATCTAGTAATAGAGTTTAAGTTCAACTTACAACTCGTGAAAAAATGATAACAATAACAAGTATTCTAACAACAAAGATGTAAATTAACTTAACAAAACAAATTATTACAATTTTAAGCTATGAATTAAATTTTACTCCCTGGAAGCATAAATAAACAGGGGATGCTTCATTCTCATGGCCAACTACTGCTAATGCTTGATGGTAATGATGCCACTAAATGTACTAACCTTGAGAAACTTGAAAATCAGGTTGGTTGTCCTTTTGACTACTTAAAGATGCTTTATCTGAAAATCATGGCTTCATTTGGTTTCATGGAGCAAAAAAATTCAAATTTGAGCAAGTATCACAAATGGCAGCAGTAATAAAGATGCAAATTCGATAACTAATTTACATCAAAATTACAATTATATTAGTTGTACAGTTATTCTATCCCCCTCAATTGAGTGAATTGAATATTCTAACAATTTCAACCAACTAATCAATATAAATAAGAAAATTGACCCACCATAATTGATTGGTTTAGGAATTAGCATGTATATCCTGCTCTCTTGCGGTCAGAGAAGAATTGAGAGATGAAGAATTCAAATCGAAAAAATTCCTCCAAAAACCGAAAATTCCCGTTAAAAATCGCAATTCACCACGTCCATTGTTTATCGCCCTTCATTAAGAAATAATTATTGAATTGAAATTTATATGAGTGATTCATTCCGCGTCCTTTAGATCGGAGAAGAATTGAGAGATACAATCAAAGAAGAAAATATTGAGAGATGAACAAGTAAATCCAGTCATTGAAAAATTTTAGGTTTGCAAATTGCAAGAGAAAACGAAGAATTAAAATTCAACAAATTGTTTTATTCACTAAAGGCTTTTTTTTTAATTTAATTTTTTTTAGAGACATTGTTTATGTTTCTTTCCCTTCATTAAATATAAAGTCACACCCTAATAGGTTTTTATTAAACCGGGTCATTATTATTTGAAAATAATATTTTTAAATTATAATAATTTTTTACATTAGTATTTATATGAGTTGAAATGTGATTATTACTCTCGACACTAGCACCATGTTCAAACAGTCTCTTTCTTAATCATTATTAGCATTACTTCTAAAAGAGTTATGAAAATGATTAGCCCTTTGAATACCAAATCAATCATCTCATACTAGTTAAGAGGTTTAATTACGTCATCTCTTTTTCCCATTTATTAAATACGTCATCAGTAATGGACTTTGAATATTCTCTAGTCCATATTTTATGATTTTCTTGTGAATACAAACAAATAAAAGAAGATCTTGCTTTTCACAAAAAGAAAAAGAAAATAGAAAAATGATAAAATAAATAAGAGCGTAATTATGGGAGGGTTGAACAAGTAAATCCAGTCATTGACTAGCTCCACTTATATTTTAGGTTTGCAAATTGCAAGTGAAAACGTGACACGTTATCAAAGTATCAGCGCATCTTACATTCAACAAATTGTTTTACTCCTTATTAATCGCCGGAAATTGCGCTCAAAGGCCATCTCAATTTCAGTAATTAGCAGAAAAGGCCATCTTAGTTTTTTTAGAGACATAAAAATAAATCATATTATATCTTTTCAAGATTTCAATACTTTCTTTTTTCGTAATATAATTTATGATTTAAAAAATATCATAACAAACACTTTTTTTTTTTTGAAAACAATCATAACAAATACTTTGAAATTATCTCGATGCTATTTCAAGTATACTAATCATTAATTGAAATAATTGATAAATTCCATTTTATATTGGGTGGGGACTAGACAAATTCAAAATTAATTTTGCGATCAATTTGATCCTTGACAAGATCGTCGGCAGAGATTCAATTCCCCACGAATAATGCACAACTCCAGACGAAATGAAACACACCACGTTATTACCTGTCGGTGCTCATTTCTCGTAACCATCACTCCATTGCCTTTCCCAACTCCAATATTTTCACTACTCTACCACTGTCTTCTAATCCAGTATACCGCCGAACAATGGTTCCGGCCTCCTCACCGGAACCCCAAACAATGAAGAAACCCACTAAATCCCCAAGCTTCATAAAAAACACAGCCAACACAATCCGGATCCACATTTCATCCCACCCTCGTTTCTGGCTCTTCATCGCATTCCTCTGGATCCAAGCCATAATCATCTCCATCGCCCGCACTCCGCCGCCCTGTTTCCCCGACCGATCCGCCGCCGTCGTCCCCTCCGCCGTCTCCCTCCACTACATCCCCCAACCCGACGCCGCCGCAGTAACCGCATCCAATGCCACAAACCCTAACCCGAATCCCTTACCCGAACCCGAATTCACCGACGAATGCCCGTCGGGTCGGGTCTACGCCTATGACCTTCCTAAATCGTTCAACACAGATCTAGTCATACCGGACTGCAACGATTTAGATCTATGGAACTGGGAGTGCGGCATCGTCTCGAACCACGGGTACGGCCGCGCCGCCGCTGAGCTCCGCCGCGTCCTGCCGGAGGATCTCCACAAATCGTGGTACCACACGAATCAATTCACTCTCGAGGTCATTTTCCACCACCGGATTCTCAAACACAAATGCAGAACCCTAGATCCGGAATCAGCCACCGCGTTCTACATCCCGTTCTACGCCGGGCTCGCCGTCGGAAAACACCTCTGGAAGAACGACACCTCCGCGCGCGACCGCCACTGCAAATTGATGCTCCGGTGGGTCAAAAATCAAAAGCACTGGAAAAAACTCAACGGCTCGGATCATTTCATGACGATCGGACGGATCACGTGGGATTTCAGGCGGTTAACAGATCCAAGCAAAAGCTGGGGATCCAGCTTCCTAAACATGCCGTCGATGCAGAAAGTCACGCGATTCATCGTCGAGAAATATCCCGGCGACGAAATGGACGTCGCCGTTCCTTACCCCATCGGATTCCACCCCAAAACGAGCGACACACTCCTCCAATGGACGAAATTCATCCGCGATTACAAACGCCCAACCCTATTCTCGTTCATTGACACAAATCGAAATTGGGGGAACGACGATTTCCGCAGTTTTCTAATGAATTACTGCAACAAGGAGTCGAGTTCAAGCAAATTTATCGATTGCGCCGTTAGTGATTGCCTTAAAAATTCATCGGTCAGTTTGAAGACATTGTTGGATTCTGAATTCTGTCTGCAGCCGAAAGGGGATAGCTATACAAGGAGGGAGGTTTTCGACTGTTTGGTGGCCGGTTCAGTGCCGGTTTTTTTTACAAAAAGTGCTTATGAGCAGTACGAGTGGTTCCTGCCGGGTGAACCGGAGAGTTACTCGGTTTTTATCGACCAGGCGGAGGTGATGAATGGCACGGCGGCGATAAAGGAAGTTCTGATGAGTTACGGGAAGGAGGAGATTAGGAGGAAAAGGGAGAAAGTGATCGAGATTATTCCGAGGATAATTTACTCCAAACCGAACGGCGGATTCAAGAGTTTTAAGGATGCTTTTGATGTTGCTCTTGATGGGGCTTTGGAGAGGATTAAGGAGGAAAAAGAATGGGCTGATTTCTTATGATTTGAATATGGTGATGATTTGTGGCTTGTATTTATAGGGATGGTTTGATGCATTGATTTGAGTGAGCTTATTATAGAGAAGTTTTTTCAACATAGGCAATGTGTGAAATGTGATAGTTGGAACACATTTTGAACACAATGCAGTAGTAACCGTTGAGGTTTCTTTGTCAATGGTGAAAGATGATGATAGATATACTACATTCTCTTTTTACAACTCAAATTATGCTTCAAACTATATTTCGTAGTGTTGGATGGATTTAAATGTAAACAAGCGTTTGCAATGATTGTTTAATGATGTGCTTGTTAGGCTCAAGTTGGCGTTTTGAATTTCCAAACATGTAATTATGAGGAAACTTGCAACTTTTACACTAAAATGTGGCTTCTTATAAGGAGTTCACATTACTTGTTTAGCTATGAAAGAAATAAAAACAGAGATATGAGAAGAGTTCAGTTGGACACCAATTTCCAGTTTAGCCATGAAGGAGAAAAAAACAAAGAACAGATAGAGAGATCAAAGTATACAGGAATTGAAAATCATAATCATCAAGTCTAACTCAATAATTTGGTTAATTATAAAAGTAAAGATTACTAAAGTATATAACTACTTACATCTCTGTTGTTTTCTTTCAGTTTATGATTTCAAAAATACATATCAAATAAACATGGTGCATCTTTTACCTTGCATACACCAATCTTTAGAAATACCAATCAAGGAACTAGGGGTAGGGCTTCTAAATTCCCCAAAAGATAAGAACAAGTTTATAATGTTTTTCGCAGTTTCTGCTTAAGAATCTCGATGATTTCTCAGATAAAGATGAAGGTTTATAACAAACCTTCCAATTCAAGGTTCAAACTAAGATCATGAATACAAAGAAGGAAAAGAGGTTGAAAAGTAAATGGACCTAGAAAACAAGAAAAAAGAGCTCATAGTCACGACAGTTTCCCTCTATCTCAATTTAAGAAAAGAAACCTGTAAGAATAAAACTAAATCAACCAAAGATCATAGAAGTAGTCAACAGTAATCTCCTTTTAGATAAACACATGAAAGAGGTATGTCAAAGTTATGAGATATAGTGGTCACAGATATATCGATGATATCTGCTATTACCATCATTAACGAGACATCAAAACCTACACTTGGTGGATTAACCTAGATCAAGTCTCTTGTACACTAGTTGTGTAGTGCAACTAATACTGACCAACTAATACTGTTCAGTGAAAACAACTAATACTGTTTGAAAATGCACTTGAGTTGCATGGTGCACCTGGTGCTTACAAGAGTAAACCTGAACCTTTGGTTATAAAATCTCTTCATGCAAGAATATGTAAAGAAGTTTAACTCGTATAACCTTCATATTACTAATTAGATAATACAAGAACACCGACACAAATAGAAGAAACCAACTTTCAAAACTTGCTAGCAACTAAACCAAAAAACCATTTTGTATTTACACTAAATTGTACAGCATATAGCAGAAACAATGAGGTCATACCCACAGAAATGTGATATAAAGATCACACTAGAGTTGTACAGCATACTAGCAGAAACGAGGTCACGTGCACTCCAAAAATGATATAAAGATCACACTCGAACAATCATTCAGTGTGACCTAAGATGGTTTTATCCCCAAGATATCCCAATTACATCTACCACTACCATCAGTCGGACTTAACCACTTGCCTCTTTTTTATCTTTATACGTATACGTTTTTCAGTTCTATCTTCACCTTCCTTATCAACTTCTTTTTTGTCCAGGACCATTCTGTCGGCTGCTTCTTTTTCCTGGGCCTTTCTGTCAGCTTCTTCCTTCTTCCGCGCCTTTCTGTCAGCTTCTCCCTTCTTCCGCGCCTTTCTGTCAGCTTCAGCTTCTTCCCTCTCCCAGACTTTTCTTGCTTTTCCTTTTCTAGCTGATATTACTGCTTTAGTCTGCGGCTGGTTTTTCTTCTTGTCAGTTACAATCTGCTGCATTTCGTCCTTGACCTTTTTAATGAGATCCATGACTTGCAGAAAACTGAAGTCTTTATCTACATCATTCTCTCCCTGATCAGATAACAATAATGAATTAAGAAATACTTTTCAATAATATAAGACAAAGTCTTGTATGCACCAGGTGCACCATGCAACTCAGGTGCATTTTTAAACGGTATTAGTTGTTTCCACTCAACAGTATTAGTTGTTTTCTCTGCACAGTATTAGTTGTTTCCATTAAAAAGTATTAGTTGTGCACCAGTTGCACCATGCAACTTAAAACTTAAAAGAGGCTTTCCTCATAATATAAATACAAATAGACAATAGCTGGATTAAAAGAATTGCTAACCATTTTCAAATTTTCTTCCATCTCCATGTACTGAAGTCCTTTCTGAACAAGTTTGACCAGAACTGCAGTAGGAATCGAATCGCCATAGACTTTGGATTTGCTGACACGTGCCTCACAGTCAAACATGAAAGCAGTATGCAGAAACTCTACAAGAAAGTCATGAAAAGTAGTCAACACACACAGGAGAGAGGATTTAAGTAGGGGGAACTGAGGAAGAAACCTAAACAAGCAAAGCTACACATATAGTCAGCGTCGTACATTCAATTTCTAAATTTCTTAACCTTGGAAAAAAAAGGCCAAAAGCATTAAGAAGCTCGAACATTGGCATTGATGGCATGCATGAGCTTTTCACGAATTTTTACCTCGCAAGCAAACTGGTATATACTAGATGAGTGGCATTTATTTCTCTCTGTCAAACTTTTTATTTGTGACATATATTTCCAGTTTAATTCTAATTATTCAATAAATGTTATAGGAATGGATTCTAAAACACATATTGAGTAACAATAAACAACAATACGGAACCTATAAAAGGAGAGAGACCAGTCTTGAACTAAAATTGCTAAGTGAGATCTAAATTTAATTGGTTGGCAAGAGGAGAATGAAAATTATAGAATGATGATAACAAATCTGCTTCCTTTTCTTTACCAATTCCTTTTCAGGCCTCACTAATTAGGCGTATCCCTATAAGATGGAATGTTGGAAAAAGTTAAAAAATAAAATCCTACAGGATTCTTGCAGGTGCAGCAAAATCACCTTCAATTCTCACTGAAGATTAATACATCTTGCAAAAAACTAAATCTTAAAGTTCACCTACTAAATTCTAATTTTAAAGTTATTGTTTTTCCTCCAACTATATTTTACTAAGATTTACTTACATAGTTATATTTTCTTATACTCATGCCGGTATCATTTACCATTTTTCAGATTTTATATCATTATACCGAGAGGATCAACTATGACCAATGAAAAATAACATGAAAGGTCCAATAAGCATCAGATCCAAGTACAATATAAATGGATAACATTAGTCAGTGAAAGAAATTTAAATGGAGATTTTATGGAGTCTGATCAAACAAATTCGACACCAATTTTTTTTTTTTCATAGAACAGTCTTTTCTGTTGAATATAGAGAAATCATCAAGATAAAGGAACTCTTACCCACAAGCGCAAAATAATACTAGTACGTCTGAATATCCAAAGATGACTACAGTGTCAAATAAAGAAGGGAAAGAAATCAAAGAATAGGAAATATCAAGAAAAGCAACAAGAACACAAACAGAAGACACAACTTAATCAATAAAATACACCAATTAGAGTATTAATAAAACTTATTCAAGAACAGTCAATCACCACAATCAACTCTACCCTCTTCTAGAGCATGAACCCTACCCCAAAACAGCAAGAAATTACCTACTAGAGTATTAACATAACCTGTTCGAGCTTGTGTGAAACCACTAAAGTCATATTCCAAATAGGCTGTAGTTAATTCTGCAATTTCATGAAATTGCTCAATATTATAATTCAGGACCCCCATACTCGAAGATGCATAACAATCAATCACCACTATCATCTTTGCCCACTTATAGAGCATGGAATCCTACCCCCAAACAGCAATAAGATATCTACTATTCAATTCCAAAAACTAGCGAATCATTTGAATTTCCCCCCAAAGAACAAACCGGTTTCAAATGAACAAATCAAACACCAGAAAACAAATATCAGTAATACCGCAACAAGCGCGACAATGTTACTCCAATCGATACCAGAAAGTTAATAAACCGACGCACAAAAATGAAGAACCCTAACCACAACCCAATCAATTATTTCTAAAAATTCGTACAAGGTTTAGAAAGAGATGTAAACCTGATTCCGTGAGATAACGGAGGATGATGTAATTCAGCTCGACGGCGGTGATAGCGACCATTATATTGACGAAAATTCCAGCGTATCGTACGGCTTTCCGGCGATTGAAGTTCAAATCTCGAACAGCAACTCCGGTATTGATATCTGCATAAATGCAGAGATATAAACAACCACAATATAAAGGTTTAGATTAGAGCCTCGAGTTGCGGTTAGCTCGTGGGGAGGAGTCGTTTCGTGCAACCGCCAGAGAGCGAAAATTTGAGTTTCCAGAAAATAGAGGAGAGATTTAACATCAATAAGCATTGAATCTACAATAATATTGGAGACAATTATTCATCTGTCGTTGCAGAATTATAATGTTATCTATTTCATTTCACTATAGATCTGTGTATAGTATCACTTTTACACAGAGGGTATCAGTGTATGGTTCGAAAGTATCACATTTTGGATTTGGAGTATCACTTATGAATTCAAAAGTATCACTTCTTTTTTCAAGGCAAACAATACTAATTAAAACTAATCATATTTAACTCAAATGTGGTGTACATGCATGTTTATTTAAAATTCATACTGGAATCACTCTGTTCCAAAATAGTGGATTTATCACTTTATGGTTCAAGGGTATCACATACTTGGATAGGAGTATCACTTATTAATTTTAAAGTATCACTATTTTTTAGAATAGTATCACACTGTAATTCACAAATACCTAGAGAAATCATTTCATTATTCACGAGTATCAGTGTTAAGTTCAAAAGTGTCACTCTCTAGTTCCAAAATACAAAAAATATAAGTTTATGATTCGAGAATATCACATTTTAGTTCTAGAGTATCACCTATGAATTCAAAAGTATCTCTACTTTCTGTAAGACAAACAATACTTAAAATTGATCAAAACTTAACTCAAGCATGGCTTACACGTTAATTTAAAACACATACTGAATACTCAATTTGTTTTTCCAAAAATACTAAAAGTATCGATTTATGGTTCAAGGGTATCACCATTTGCTTCAGGAGTATCAATTATGGATTCAAAATTACTACTAAATTTTGAAAGGGTAATAAAAAATGATATGTAAATATAAAATATACTTGAACGTGATCAAACCATTATTGGAACATGGTTACTTTGTAGTTTAAGAAAACCCAAAGTATCACGAATACACATTTGAGAATTTATGAAAAATGATATCAGAGCCCCCTAACTCATTTCTATGGTGGCCAAGCTTCATTTTGTCCTAAAATTTTTTTTTTGAACCGCCGTCTTAATTATTATTGATCTCTGTCCAACAAATGTTTGAGATCTTTTGAAATCATAGGCGATTAAAATGATGGAAAGCCGATGGAGCTAGCAACTTGGATCCAAAAATAGAGGAGAGATTTTTGAACATCAATAAGCATTTTCAATCTACAATAATATTTTTTTAAAAATTATTTTTATGTCGGGCCCACCAAGATCTTCATTATAATGTTATTAATTTCATTTTCACTATAGACCTTGGTAATAGCATCACTTTTAACAACAGAGGGTATTTTTAAATGAAATTAATTTATATGTTCTAAAAATCATTTTTTTCATTTTTTTTTAAAATTCTTTATTTCAATTATCTTATTTATTAATTCAATCACATTTTTATATAATAATTTTTTTATATAATTTTAATTTAAATTAAATTAAATTAAATTAAAATTATATTTTTTACTTGTACTTTTTTTAACTACCTTTCTTTTAAACTTGTAATATTTTTCCTTCTAAACAATTAATACTTTTCTATCAAAATAAATAATATTTTTCTTTAAACAAGTAATACTTTTTCATCTAAACAAAGTAATACTTTTCTTTAAACAAGTTATACCTTTCTATCTAAACAAGTAATACTTTTCTATTTAAACAAGTAATACTTTTCTATCTAAACAAATAATACTTTTCTATTTAAACAAGCAATACTTTTCTATCTAAATAAGTAATATTTTTCTTTAAACAAGTAATACTTTTTCATATAAACAAGTAATACTTTTCTTATACAAGTTATATATTTCTATCTAACAAGTAATACTTTTCTATTTAAACAAGTAATATTTTTCTTTTTAAATAAGTAATAGTACTTTTCTATCTAAATAAGTAATACTTAGACAAAATTGAATTAATTTATAAGAATATTAAATATTATAGGTATTAATTTATAAAATTAATAGTGATACAAGTTCTAAGTGTAATATTATGAATTTAATATTATGAACAAGTTTTACATAAACTTTGTGTTAATCTCATTATATAAGGCGAATATTAAAAAAAAATAAATAACACGAGGATTTAAAGAATAAAATATTTGAATTTGTTTTTTACAAAAAACAAAAAAAATAAAACAAAAAATACAAGTTTTACAAAAAAAAAAAAAATTAATTCAATTGGAGGCGGTTATCAACCATTTGCTTCTTCAAAACTATCAATTATGGATTATGAATTACTACTAAATTTTGAAAGGGTAATTTTTAAAAATGATATCTTTTTATAAAATATACTCAAGAACGTGATCAAACCATTCTTGGAACATTGTTACTTTGGAGTTTAAGAAAATGTGTAGTAGTGTATTAGTGTTTGGTTCTAGAGTATTACTTTTGAGTTTAAAAGTGACATTATTTTCTGAAAGTGATGTCTGAATTTTAAAGAACAAATGATACTTGAAATTGATATAAATACAACTTAAATGACTGAATATTAAAGTACATATTAATTTTAAAACAATAATGTCATCTGTAGTTATAAAGTATCAAATATATTACTTTTTGTGTCAGGAATATCATTATTTAGTCCAAGGGTATCACGTTTTTTTCTTTCTAAAAGACATATAAGTGATACTTGAAATAAATAAAACTAATCTTGTGTCACTGTTTTAAAAGAAAAAACACATATATATATATATGCATGCATAATTATAAGTTCACAATGCACACTAATAAAATCTCAAGAATATTTTCATACATCTAAAATTCATAAAGCTCTAAACATGTTCCATGTTTTCTTCTTCTTGTGCTTTGCTGCTGCTTCTTCTCTCTCCTTTTATCTGTAAGCATCACTTCTAAAATAGGTTTCTTCATACAGTATTGACTATGTCTTCACTTATGGAGTTGAAAATGGAGTGTAACGAGTTCAAACATAATCCAAATTGCATGTGAAGACCTTCATTAAAAGAAAATTAATGCCATTGCATGCATAAAAATGGTGTCATGACTCATGAGATATCTTACGACTGTAACTAACATGCAAACACACCTCATAGCATTGACACACCCAGTTCTTCTCCATTAAAAAAGACTCAATCAAAATTATGAAAAAGACAGCTGATTCTAAATTAACTTAGATAACACAAATAACATCATGTCTTTTGGAGTGAATATTCATCAATAAATCATGTTAGTTCACAATTACAGATATACGATTCTTCAATGCAAGTTAAATTCCAATTAGAGCTACTACTTCAAATTAAAGCACACAACTAATGACAAATAATATCCATACTAATTGTTAACTTACTCTATATATACTTCAAAGTGAATTGAACCAAAATCGTCTCATAACTTTGCACTTTTATTGAAATGGTCTCATAATTATCAACTTTTTCAATTTAGTCCCATATGTATTCAATTTGATCCAATTTAATCCCAAACAGCTTGAGGTCGCTCAAAATTTCCCAAAACGACGTCCTTTTGGACACGTGGCTTATATACTCCGGTCAAAATTGGGGGAGCAATTGGGGGCGTCTAGGACACATCAACTTATAAATACGTATAATACATTCAATGCTAAGTAAATACTAAAATTTAAGACTTCTATTAAATGATAAGATCACAACCTGATCTTCCATTTGATGAGAGAAATAGGCTTGCTCAAGAAAGCAGCTACATCATTTGGAGTTTGCAGAACAGAGTGTGCGGACTTATACAAAAAAAAAAGAAGTCAGTCAAGGATGTCTAATAATCTTATCATCAAATAAGCAAAGACATACTAAGAAAAAGAAGCATTTACATCTAGATGTTGAAAGAATGAAGAGAATACCATTTGGGAAAAGAGACACAATTAGAAGACTTGCTAAGGAGTTAGAAATGAGCAATAGTCATACTCGTAGTGGGTTAATGAGTCCTATTTGGCTTTGTTTGGGCTCGATTGTCCTACATCTACAAATTTTAAAGGGAAAAAAAATATTTTTTAAGGAAAGTAACTTAGTGGATGTTGTGTTTTAAAAACAATAGTTTTATAAACTTAAAAATGTAGGACATTATGTTTTAAAATTTGTAAATATAGGACAATATGTTTTAAAGTCTCTAAATGTAGGACAATCGAGGCCCAACAAGCCAAAATCAGACTAAAATGTCACGTGAGATTTGGGCTTGTTTGGCCCGATTGTCCAACATTTACAGGATTTAAAATATATTATCCTACATTTACAAATTTTAAAACATATTGTCCTATATTTACAAAATATAAAACATATTGTCCTACATTTCCAAGTCCGTAAAATTATTGTCCTTAAAACACAAATCCCTCCTCCCCAAAGTTACTGTCCTAAAAAAATATTATTCCCCATTTTAAAGCATATTATCCTATATTTACAAATTTTAAAACATATTGTCCTACATTTTCAAAACTGTAAAATTATTATCCTGTTCTATATATATATATTATATATATGTGTTTTTTCTTTTAAAACAATGACACAAGATTAGTTTATATACATATATAGTAGGCTTTGTTGAGCCATACATACTTTATTATATCCTTCTTTTTTCATGCAATAAATCTAATGGGCCTCTTAACAAAAAATATTAAAGTGATCGGTGGGCTTATGTATTGACAATTTGGCCGGCAATAAGGGCTTAATGGATTGAACATTTAAGGGTCCGGTTATTCGCACCCCCATATTTGGTATATACGCCCACCTTTATATTTAACTACCAATTATACCCTCCTCATAAACTCTAATTTATTTATTTTTTTCTACCATTTCCTTTCGTCCTTTTTCATCTGCACTCTCTCTTTCTGCAGATCCTTCAAAACGCGCGGGCGTGGCCTTCGCATCGCTACATTGTTTTTATAAATCATAGATCTATCTACAAAATTTTCTATTTTAAATCTCTCATCAGTATACGAACTGATGACTTTCATCAGGCCATAGAATCAAACGAACAAAATTCAAACTCTGAAACTGAATCAGAAAAGATAGTCAATAAGATAGAGAAAACAGAGTTTCAATCTCCCAAAAAATTTATAAACCCATAAAATCAGAATTGGGTACAAGTTACTTCTTTCAGTGCATTTGTGGAGTAAAATGAAATAATCCAAGGCTCCATTTGGATAGTGGATTTGAAAATCCATGAATTTTACTCACAAATCATCACTCTCCAATGGATTTACAAATACTTAGATTTGAGAAGTTAGTTTAAAATGTAGGGATTTTAAATCCTTTCAAAACACAATCATTCGTGAAATCTCCTCATCTCTACCCCTTCCCCCTCTTCCCCTTCACTCTCTTTCCTAAATTCTCACGTTTAAATATTTGTAAATCCATTGGCGAGCATGATTTGTGTGTAAAATTTATGGATTTCTAAATCCATCCTAACGGTGGAGCCCAAAAAATTTTGTGGCAGCGGCCGCCGCCGTGGACCTTCTACTACTCCAAACCCCAACTACTGATTTTGTCACTGGTTAGTCGAATTTTTCTTTTTTAACAAACCAAACAACTTTTATCCTTCTCATCACTAATCTAGTTGAATTTTGTCTTATTTTTTCCTGGGGTATTTGGGTTTATGCGAAGGCGGAGGGGGAAATGGGGGTTGATTTTTATTTTTTTTAGCAGGAATAGGGGTTGGATTTTGATTATTCCAGATAGTGGAAGGAGTGGTAAGGTGGGTTTTTGTCTCTGGAAGAGTGGTGCGTGGCGTCTAGGGGAAAGAATTAATTGATGATGGAGATAATGGAGATATAAAAAATCAGGGATAAGGGTATTTCTGTCTATTTATTAAAAAATAAAATTTTAGAAGGTGTATCTACAAATTGTGGGGTGTGTATAACTGGACCCAACATTTAATTAGTTAAATTTAGAATGTGATTAATTAATAATATATATATATATATATATATATATATATATATTATGCTCCCTCCGTCTCAATCTTAAGGAAACTCTTTTTATTTTTTGCCCCAATTTTAAGAGAATTTTTCTTAAAATGAACATATTCACTTTATCACTTTATCACATAAAATACTAATAAACAACTTTTTCTACTCCCAACACTTTATCACACTTGCACTAAATCCTCTATGAACAGTAAGACTTTCCTTAAGATTGAGACGGAGTGAGTATATTTTAATACACATTATGTAATTATGACATCGATGTCACTTCGACTCAACTGTTTTAATAACGGTCAGGTTTAGTCGGACCCGGTCTTACCAAAAGCGTTAAAATTGCCCGATTCAATGTCCGCTTTCACTTTTAAAATATAGTTCTAATGAAGTGTTTGCAAACTCAAGTGGAGAGACAAAATCACTTACTCTCTCCGTCCCAGAAGACTTAGCATACTTACTTTTTACTCGTGTTTTTGCGTGCGAGTTGTTTTTTAATATTTGAAATAATAAAGTGACTTTTAAGGTGGGGTATGCTAGTCTTTACCCTCATCTGCATACGCATTTTTTAAAATTACTTTATCAATCAAATAGTAATAAAAAACTCGCCATTTCAAAACACGAAATTTAACAAAGAATCTGCAAAGTGTTAGGGACGGAGGGAGTATCTTTTATGTTGCCCCTTCACATCTTTAGCTTCTAAAAAGTACTTTTAAGTTGTCATTACAATTTACAAACATCCCCTGATTGTGTTTGCAACACCTCCTAAATCCATAAACTCACTTTCACAGTTTCACACGATAGGTAGGAAATGCAACTTGTCCACGCATGCGTAATTGAAACTTGGAAGTTTTTCCTCTTTGCCTAGAATGCTGCTGCCGACCTAATATTAATCTGGACAACTAAGGATGCAACTTTGGAAATGATTATACTCCACGTATCTTATATACATGATAATTCATTTGTTTTAACCACACAGATGTATATTCAACAAACAACAAGTTTTGGTTTTTTTTTTTTTTTTTTGCATTTACATAGTAATAGTTTAAAAGTAATCATCTAATCAATATATTACACATCAAATTTTTCACATATGCTACAATTATAGTTAAGAGCAACCGGCCCTACACACAATTATACGTCCCCTTCATTTCACAAAATAGGAAATAGTTTCATTTCACAAAATTTATCATATATTTATATTTTTTTAGAATATGAGTTTTTTTTTATTACAAAATTTTGTTATATACATTTTTTTTTAAATTAGAAAACAATAATAACTTTATCGTAACTAATTTTAGACTTGGTCTTGTATGTAAAAGGTGCACCGTCCACTTTATAGTGTATTTTTGAAACATATAACTTGTTATATTGAAAAATACAATTTGTTTATACTAAAACAATTGTTTTACGAACACAAGTTGTATAATTTAGTGTAAAAAAGTTGTATATAATTTAATGCAACAAGTTGTATATTTCAAAATACACTATGAAATGCAAATTGCACTTAATTAGTGTATAGGAGACTCAATCCTGACTTTGTAAGAGACGTAAGGAAAGTTGGAAAACTTAGGGTCCGCTTAGTATAACTTGAAAACGTAATGATAATAGGTATCCATTGCATATACTTAATTGAAATACTCAAATTAGTATTAATTAAAATAATTCTCATTAACTCCAACCAAACGGAGACCGCTTGAATTTCGTGTAACGTTGGAGTCCATTGCTCACACCTATATATCGGTTGGATACTTGGGTTAGAATTCACAACAACCAAATTGCAAATTACAATCAATCATATAGAAAAAAAAAATACAATCAATCATGGAAACAATGTCCTGGCTATATCCTCTCTCCCTCCTAATTTTCCTCATAATCGCATTCAAATACTCATCAAAATCAAAACGCAAGCTCCCGCCTTCTCCCGGCCTAAAACTCCCTCTATTGGGCCACCTCCACCTTCTCAAATTCCCGGTCAATCGCACCTACCACCATCTCTCTCAAAAACTTGGGCCCATCTTCTCGCTCCAACTCGGGGCACGACACGTGGTGGTGGTCTCCTCTCACGCAATAGTCGAGGAATGCTTCACCAAAAACTACGTCGTTTTAGCCGACAAGCCCCGTTTCCTCATTGGTAAATACATCGGCTACAACTACGCCTCCTTAATCGCCGCCCCGTACGGGGACTACTGGCGCAACCTCCGCCGCCTCACAACACTTGAAATATTTTCCCCTTCTCGTCTCAATTTGTTTCAATCCATCCGACACGATGAGGTTGCCCTTATGCTGAAAAAGGTGTACGACAACTCGGGCCGAGTTGAACTCAGGCCTCTCCTACCCGAGTTGACGTTTAATAATATTATGAGAATGGTGTGTGGGAAGAGGTATTTTGGCGTGGACGAGAGTAATGATGAGGCTAAAGTGTTTCGAGAGCTTAATGATGAGTTTATCGCACTTGCCGATTTTTCCAACCCTGCGGATTTTCCCCCCTGCTTAGATGGATTGATTATAAAGATTATGAGAAGAGCCTTAAAAGGGTTCATGGGAGAATGGATGTTTTTCTTCAGGGTTTGATCGATGTGCACCGTCGTACAAAAGGGGGAAACACCATGATTGATCATTTGCTTTCTTTGCAACACTCTGAACCAGAGTCTTACACGGATGTAATCATCAAATCGATTATAATGGTAAGGGCGGGGCTACTCACACTCCTTAAATAACTTACCTCACCCATTACTAAGTACACTCATCTCCTATCTTCTCTTTTATGCCCTTAAAACTTTTCAACTCCTCTTTTTCCTATTCCCCCACATCATTAATTTTATCCTTTCTTTCCAAACATGGCCTGATCCGGACCCCCGACCCAGACCTAAACCCTGGACAAGACCCCAGACCCGGACCTGAACTCTGGACACGACCCTGACCCCAACAAGGACAAGGACCGGACCCGAACTCGGACCAGACTCGGAGCTAAACCCGGACCCAGACCCCGAAAAATGGGTCTGGGTCCGTGTTGGGTCGGGTCCGGGGCCTAAGCCTGGTGAGGGTCCGAGTCTTGGTCCAGGTTGGGTCCGGGGTCTGAGTCTGATTATGTTTGAGAAGAATATTTTGAATTGGAATAGAATCAAAAATTGATGTGGAAATGGGTATAAGATGAGTAAGGGTAAAAATGTCAAACAAGGATATAAATGTGAGTTGAAAAGTTTCGAGGGCATAAAAGAGACGTGCAACTTCAAAAAAGGCATTTTTGCCTATAGCGCGTTAATTTTACTTATTTTCAAATTTTACATAGTATACTACTCACTTTAAATTTGTTGTAAATAATCTATTATTGTGGACATTACTTTGTGTTAGTATTATTAGTGGGCTTTATGCCACATGAGTTTTAGGGCTTTTGGAGTTTAGCCCAATTGTTATTATATATAGCTTCCTCATTTTAACACCGTGAGATAGAGAATACTCAAATCATAGTGAAATCCCTCCTGGCTTGGTCGCTCCCAGATGTAGTCCTTCTAAACGAACTGGGTAAACAAATCGGTGTTCTTACTATTTTCTTTACGTTTATTCTATATTTTACAACACGTTATCAACACGAATGCTTTACCGATCAAAAAATTATATGAAAAAGAAGGAGCAATGGATTTGGAAGCAGATGTAGATCGAGTTCGTCCATTGTTTAATCGGACGTTCTCCCCAATCAGACGACACTTCCGTCTAGTCAAACAAAAAGTTTTCGCTTCAATCACTCACGCTATACGAAAGGGCCTTCGTGGATTGGCGATTCTTGGCGGTGGATCGATGGTTATGCCGCAGGCGACGAAGGAGGCGTGGCGTCTTATGGAGTATTTGAAGGGAGGATGTTGTTAATGCCAAATTCGTGAACCATTAATTCAAAGGTATGAACTTGCTACATATTTTAGATCTACTTGTCTCCTTTTGTTTCCTGATAATTAATTAACTTGCACCACATTAAGCCCATTGTCTAAATCAATATGGTATGCAATTAACTAAGTTGGTTTATTTATTATTTACCCATATAATCTTGTATATATGGCTATTTTTTTTGAGAGCATTATATACACAGCCGGTTAATATTTGATTTTATCAAGGCAATGATCTTTTGTTTATGATCTTATTAATCACATATATGTGTTATTGTGGCAAAGGAGATAAAGGTGAAGAGTGTTTGACTATATATTGCTGAATATGTTGAATTTAGCAATATATATATGGTGTATATACTTATTTCAGAAGAATATATAGTACTAGCCTGTACACAATATTGTTTGAATCAATCTTATTCCAGAAGAATAAGCACATGTACACATCTTTATATATATATATATATATATATACAGTTATACATGTTTATTAATTAAGAAACCCAGGTGTTCTGTTTGGAGACCATCTCGTTGCTCATTCTTTCAAATTCTCTTATTATGATTTTATTGATGAATTTATTGGTGGTTAACAATCGGGTTAATTTATTTGGTTTTAGAACATGATTAAATATGTTATATATGTGTTTGCATGCTACTGCACATATTTTTATGAAAAATGCACTAAAGTAATTATAAATTGCTCTCTAATTTTGGATAACCTATTTTTGTATATTGAGTATATTTTTGGACTAGATATTGGTTGTTGTACATATTTGATTATATATCCTACCCACTGGAGATGTACGAAAAATTTGTCCCTATTCATGAGACGAAGAAGCAGACAGTCAGTCCGCACTTGAACCTCTCCCTTTGAGCGTGTGCATTTAGGAATGCAACTCTTACAGTAGAGTTCCGCTCTGGTAAAGAAACTTAATTTCTTTTAAATTTCAGTAATTAAATCTGTTTATAGCAGTATAGACTTGAGAATTATTTACTGTAGAAATTAGGAATTCTGTGAAAATTTCTTATTTGCCTATTATTATTGATTTTTGGGGCTGATTGTTTCTTTGAAAATTAATTAATCTGAACTACATATGAAAGTTTATATCAAGTTTTTTTTAAACTACATATGAAAGTTTTTTTTATGGACAATAGTAGTAAAAAAAATTATCTTGAAAATCTATCAAGTTTGCTCTTAATCGTAATTATTTCTTGACTTGAACTCTCCACGTTGAGATTCATTATGCTATACCCTGTTTTGAGTCGAAAATGTATAAATTGTACCTGGAAACTTTTCAACTAAAGTTAAGTCCTTATATAATTATGAGCAAAATTGAATCTCGTCGTACTAATTTGCCCGAAGCAAATAAGAACATTGAAAATGATGATTTTTGAATGATGTACTGATTTGCCTGAAGCAAATTTATCGAAATTATGACATGAGCGGTTCAAAATATGATAAGTCGTATTTTGACTAATTCTATTTACATAGTATGTCAAATAACATAATCCCTTATGCAAATTAATTTATTTGTGGGGCTTATGCAAAGACATAAATTGAAAAAAAAAATATAATAAGACATTCTCGTACTGAAGTTGGAATTGTATATTTTATTTCTCTTGAATAGAGTCATGAAAATACTTGTGGACTGATATAATTTGCCTGAAACAAATTTATTGCCAAATTTTATTGAACTTAAAATTTTGGATTATCCAATAAATCCATTTGAATGGTTAATGTCGATTTGATGACATTTAATGATTATTATATGACATTGAGAATTAAAGTTGAGTATTTAATCTCGTCCACATCGATAATGGTTTAGTTGAATTACTAATAGATTTTATCAAATTAATTACTAGACTATTATTGAAGAATTCCAACTTAGTTATATCATGTTGGGGGCATGAAATTTTACATGGTGCTAATCTAATTCAAATCCGACCCACTGCATATCTTGATTATTCCCCTTTTATAACTAGTGCTTAAGAACTAAACATTTCCCATCTGCAAATATTAGAATGTGCAATATTTATTTTCAATAATACCACCACAATGTACCTCAATTCACGGCCCAGTTGGCTAATTGCACATTTGATGAAGATCATTTATCGGCATTAGGGGGAGATAAGAATTTAAAATTCAATGAATGCCGAGAAATTTTGTGGAATATAGAAGATCTTCAATATGAAAATTCACGCACTAGTCAAAATGAACGGGAAGTTCAAATGATAAATTAACTTGCAATATTCAGCAAGTAATCTGCCAAATTAATTTACTGATGATAAAGAAGTGACTAAAGCACATATACTTGTTGTAAATGCACCAAAAAGAGTAAATGTGCTAATTTTAGGCAATTATATATGTTAATGCCCCTACATGCCATAAGCGTAAAGGATCCCTTATTATGTAAGACATAAATCCGCGGTAATTACTAAAGCTAGCAAATATATTCAGTCACTCTTGAAGTCTCTTGAAGAGATTCGTCCCGAAGACGAAAATTCTAGTAATGAAGCACGTGCACAAAATAATAAAAAATACTAGAATTGCGGAACGACCAGATCAAAATATTATGGGAAATGATGAAGATGTGGTTTATATAAATATAAAAATTATAAATAGAGGAGAAATTTATCAATGTTGTCGACAACTTATTCGTTGTCATAATTGCTCTCACTATTAAAAAACTGGATCCAGTACCCCAAAAGTCAATAGTTGAGCCGGAAGTGCTTTGACTGGGTAAAATAGAAAGAAGCAATTGAGACAGAGCTTGACTCTCTACTATTCTTGACTTTATCGTACATACACCCCGAAACGTTATCCCTGTTGGATATAAATGTGTATTTGTACGAAAAAGAGAATGAGAATAATGATGTAATGAGGTACAAAGCGAGATTAGAAGCTCATGGGTTTTTGCAGAGACCCGATATAGATTTTAAATATATACTCCTATTATGTATGAAATAAAGTTCGGCTACTTAATATCTCTGGCAGTAAGTAAACCAAATGTAGAAATGCAGTTGATAGACGTTGTAACCGCATGCTTATAGTGATCAATAGATGTCAATATTTATATGAAATTCCCATGATGAGGAATGGTTAGAATCGTACTATGTACGACATTAAAATTATAAAGGTCATTATATGACATAAAATATTTGGGTCGAATAGTCCACGATCGACTCAATTCATTCTTCCCGAAGGAGGAATAAATAAACATTGAAATATTTTCTTACGTGTTTACAAAGAAATTACTTTGGTGGTGTTTGTATTATCTCGATTTCTGATGATATTCTAAATATTATTGGAACAAGTAAGAAAATCAAAGAAAGTTAATTTGATCTTAGAGATTGAATTTTAGAATAAAACATTGGTGAAATCAAGTATTGTCTCGACCAACAGATCGAGCATTTCCCTAAAGCAAAATGAATCTTTATATACCAATCAGCTTACTTGGAGAAGGTATTGGAGAGATTTTATATTAAATTTCATCTACTTAGCACACTAGTAATTGTTCGATCCCTTGAAGTGGATAAAGACAAATTTGGACCTAAAGAAGATACATATGACATTTTTGGACCAGAAGTTCCTTACTAGAGTATCCTTAGTGCATTACTATGTTTTAAGAGCTGCAACAAATTCGATATTGAATTTATATTGATTTTGCTTGCAAGATTAAGTTAGTGCTTCTCTTATAAGGAGGCATTGTAAAACTTTAAAGCATATGTTCAGTGTCTTCGACGTTTGCAATATTTTGATTTAAATACATTTATGATTCATGTGATAATAGTATATCTCCTATAATCCATTATGAGGAAAATGCAACTTTTGTTGCCCATATGAATAATAGGAATGCTAAAGGGAACTTGACAAAGTATATATCCCCTAAAATTCTTTTACCTGCATGAACTCCAGAAGAGTGTGAAAGCATAATACAAAAGTGTTTTGAAGATTGAATTTAGAAGATCATTAGTTGTCCTTTTCTTATTTAACTAAGTTTCTCTCTTTGAATTATCCTAGCGGAATTTTAGTTAGGCTTGAACATCACGTCGTAATGTTCAAGGGGGAGTGTTGTAAATAATCTATTATTATGGACATTACTTTGTGTTAGTATTATTAGTGGGTTTTATGCCTCATGGGTTTTAGGGCTTTTAGGGCTTCAGCCCAATTGTTATTATATATACCTTCCTCATTTTAACGCCGTGAGATAGAGAATACTCAGATCATAGTAAAATCTCTTCTGGCTTGGTCGCCTCCAGATGTAGTCCTTCTGGACGAACTGGGTAAACAAATCGGTGTTCTTGCTATTTTCTTTACGTTTATTCTATATTTTACAACAAAATTTACAATTATATTCCTAAAATTATGGTTGCACTCATCTATTAGATATATATCAATTTACTCAATTTAATATACAAAAATTGAATACCCCAAATTCAAAGGTAACAAACATTCAGCAACCAAATAATTCAACATTAACATCATTCAACAATCAATTTTCTAAACAATGGAAAAGTATGTTACAGTTCCTATATTTCTTCATCATAAATTTGCTTGATTTTCGCATTCTTTTAGTTTTGTGTTCATGAGTATTTTTAATTTCGGGTCTGGCTGTTTTAATTTCAGATTTAATATTGATTTTTTTATTTTGATCCTTGATTCAATTTTCTCTCTTGTTGGTGTTCTCGAATTGATTGGGAAAGTGATGATTGGGAAAGTGACGTAAGTGTGAAAGAAAGTAGGTGGATTTAGTAAATATAGTGTTTCTTTTAATGCAAATTCTTGTATGCATCCAGGTGCACCGTACACTTATAGTGATTTTTAAAATCATGCAATTTGTTATATTAAAATATGTAATATTTTTATACTGAATCGTGTAACTATTAATATGGAAAAATAGTTGCACGATTCGGTGTAAAATAAATCAGATCTTTCAAAAGATAACAAGTTGATGATTTTAAAACGCCTTATAAAAACATGATGATGACTTCGATACAATGTCCACTCTAATTCCAAGGGGCATATTAGTATTTATTATTATAAAAATTTTTGTCCAAAGAAAAAAAAAAATGGGTGAATTAAGTAAATGAATGACATCTATAACCGCACCCTAATGGTAATTCTTCAACTCCTTTTCAATTTTTAATATTTATATTAATTCACAACTTTTAATTCAAATATCAATTTAATTAATAATTTTGTGTGAATTCATTATTTTTTTAAAATTATAGTATGACATTGATGTAAATAAAAGAGAATAAAATTGATTTTAGTATGAAAAAAGTTAATGACATTGAGTGTAAATTTTTAAATGTTTAGGGGTAAAGTTTAAAGTAGTGAAATTGACTTATTTTCATTTTAGGAAATATGACTTTGAATTCGGAACGGACCTTTTAGGATAATGTGACTTGAATTCGGAGGCGGAGTGGAGTATTAAAAACACACAAATTTCGATCAATTCCTAATGATTCAACTATTGAACTTTTTATGCATAATGCATTAAAAGGGCTTTAAATTATCAAATTTTTGGTTAGAAAGGCCTTGAAATATATATATATTTTTTTTCAAAAAGCCCTTAAACGTTATTATTCGTGTTTCATGAGGTCTTTGGTAACAAATATTTATGGATTACTAAAAATTTAAATCACAAAGTAAAAATAAAAATTACAAATTAATATAAAATTAAATCATATATACTCCCTCAGTTGCAATCTTAATTGGACATACACTGTGTGCTGGGAGTTTAAGAAAGAATTATTTATTAGTAGGGTGTTTTTATGTCAGTCAGGGTGTCGTACTGATTGACAGCAGTCAGTTAATTTAAGTCATTAGATTTAAAATCCAAAGGCTTAAATTTAATAACCTCAATATATATTGTATTATGCATCTTGGCGACCATCGTCTTTAAGATCGTCTTATATATCGAATTATATCGTATGATCGTACTATTATAATAAATTAAATAATTTAAAATATACAATTATCAATTTACAAATTTATCCTTACAATATTTTTTATAAAAAAAAATATATATATTTCATTCTTTTTTTTAAAGGATATTTCATTCTTCTTCCTCGTATTTCATTCTTTTTCCTAGTGAGTAAAAAAACACAATAGAACAGAACATATTTTTTTATAAAAATCGTCTTCTTCCTCTTGAGTTATGAACTGAACAGATTTTTATTTTTGATAATCCACCGCTATCTCCGCCATCACTACCGCCGCTATTCTCCGCCACCACTACCGCCGCAATCTTCTGGGTTCATCAAATTAGGGCCGCGAATAATTTAGTCTTCTCTTTTCTTTCTTTTTTTTTTTTTTTTACATATTTTAGTGTTTGTGGCATTTAATCAAAACGCCTCACGTCGGTGGATGCCGCCGTCGACGGCTCTATAAATCGTCCGACGACAATTTTCTGGCTAGTCCTTAACGAAGGCGCATAAGAGCAGAGGTGTCAATTTGGGGTTAGGAGCCCTAAAACTGTGATTGCAACGTGTACAAACATTTCAGGCGCTTAATCTAACTGGGTATATGGATGAATGCACCATATCTCATACTACCAATGAAACTGCTACACTGATTCCGAAATCTGAATTAAAAATTATTCACATCTTTTGTTGGAGGATCGGCATGAATTGGAAACGGAGATGAGGATCCATGCTCTTAGGTATCTTGCTATTGACTCCAATTCAACTACATGTCTTCAATTTTTGCTTTAATTTTGTAGAAAATGCTTATTATGGTAGTTAGATAGATGTATGGAAGTTTATGGTTTTAGGTGCTTGAAATCATTTGTAAGAATTAGTGTTTTTTCCTCTTTCTTTAGTTGCTATGAAGATGGGTTGGCATTTGCTTGTGCAATTTGAACACTAGAATATGAATTTTGTGGTTAAATCTTTTAGCTCTTTTTGGGGGTTTGCTCTAATGAATCTGTATAGGGTATTAATTATTTATTTTTTCTTGAATTTAGATGATATAAGGGGTGGAATTATAGTTATTGAAACTCCAAATCCCCAATTTTTTTCCTGGTGCTATTTTTTTTTAAAATTATAGAGTATTAATTATTGTCATAATTTTGATCCATAATTGTAGTTTATCCGATCCATGTTGTTAGGGTAATCACAAATTTTCTTTTTATCTTTTTAACATTTGTTGAGTTCATCTCTAATTAGTTGTTAGTTGAGCAATAGATCAGAGCTTTGAGTTTGTGGGTTGATATTCAGTTCAAGCTTTAGGTGTTAAGCTAGTCTCAACTCGTGTACTCCGGCTAAATATATTGTGATCATTGTGTTTGGGGTATTTCTTGATGAGAGTGATTTTGTTTTAGTTTGATTCTCTGATTTTTATTGTAATGAGAGTGAGTTGGAAGGAAAACTTAAAAACAAAGGATGTAGGATACGACATTCACACGATTTAGGAGATATCAGTACCAATTATTGCAGTTTAACTCTGTAATTTTACGTAAATTAGGAATATTTTAGAATTATAACTTAAAAAGAGCAACAACCATCCTACCCTATTTCCAGTTTGCTGTTTTGTTTTAGTAATGGTTGTTGTAGTGGTCTGATTTCTGGAAGAATGATGTTATTTATTAATGTAATTTTAGCTTTAATGAATTGTCATGTTATGTGCACTGATGCTCGGTTTCTATTGTTGCTATGGGGATTATAATTCTACTTCCAAATTGAGGGATTTTGTGTATTTCATTTCATTTCAATACATGTGGCGGGCTAGTATGTGTTGGAATGGTGAAAGATTAAAACAAATAAAAAATAACAAGAAGTGAAAGCAAAGTTTCAGAAGAGATTATGGTTGGCGTCGTAGGCAAATGAGCGTTGGATCAACTATCTCCGCCTTGGTCTTATGGAGGAAAAACTTATTATTGATTTGCATTCTTGTCGTGGCGACAAGTACTTAATCTCTTTCCATCTCTTGTTAAATGTACTTTATATTGTCTTGATAAATAAACTAAAGAGTAGGATTTAGGGGTTCAAATTTAGCACCAGGTTTTATGGATAAACTCAATCACCTGATGCCTCTTGTAAATATACTCTTGTTTGTGTAAATGTACCATAATAATTTGGGAGGATGAGTTGGGGAATAAAGCATTTGAAGAAGATTTGAAGTTACTTCCTATGAAATTTAATTTGGATTACTTGATATAACCTACCTTCTGGAATCTGAATATGTTGATAATGTGGTTTATAGTTTGTTTTTGATCAAGTCAATGTTGTCAGAGTATCCTGTCATTCCACTTAACAAGCTCCTTTTCTCTCGTCTAGAAATGCAGGGGTGCGGCAAGATCAACTACCTCAACCCCTGGTGTTTATAATTCTTGTTAATCTCTTGACTATCTTTTTATATTCATATTTCCCGGGACAATGTTTTTCATTTTTTATGTGAAAATTTAACTAACTTTGCAGACCACTAATTGAACTATGCATTGGGATTTGCAAAAGTTGGGAGCTTGTAAGCTTTTAGTGCAATCTTTGCTCATTTGAAAGCAAGTCATATTATGGCATATTTTTTTAAAGTCATATGCACTATAACCTTTTTAATGAGCTGCTAATCCTTTCCATTTCGTAAGCATCTAATTTTTTTGGAGTGGATTTTATACCATTATAGACGTTCTGTAATAACTTTATGATTCTACCCTCTAAAGCTCTACTTCATGCAGAGTCTCCGTTAAGGTGATTTACATGTCCTAGTTCAATGACAGATGATGTAGACAACAAATAATTGTGAATGTGAATGCATTTTTTGCCCGGACTGACATTTGAAAACATTTGTAAAACTCAAAAAAAAAATTAATTTAGTGTTCACATTGTTGGACTTTCTGTACGGCGAATTCGAGCTAACCTTTTTGTACTTGCATATGATCTATAACTATATAAAAAAGTAAAAGTAAGATGAGAGAAAAAAAACAATGCAATCATTATTGTAGCAAGCAGAGCTACACTTGCTTGGTGTAGTGATGAGTTTCACTCTCGTATTAATCAAAAGAAAATTATTTCTCTTTTCTATTTATTATTAACCAAACAATTTTAAATTTCAATAACCTTTCTTTTAAGAATCTCTTTAAAATAATATATTTTATATTATTTATTGTAAAGATCTTTAGTTTAATATCTATGTTGCACATATCAAATTAATATCCATCTTTAAATATTAATTTAATAATTTTAAAAGTTTTTTTAATTTAATTATTTGAGTTGAATTTAAGTATTTTTATTTTAAATTATATAAATTTTGTTAAATTTTAATACTCCATCCGTCTCAAACTTAACCTTACAGTTACTATGTGCTCGGGTTTTAAGAAAAAATGATAAAGTGATAAAGTGTTGGGAGTAGAAAGAGTTGTTTATTAGTATTTTATGTGATAAAGTGATAAAGTGATGAATAATTGGGGGTAGAAAGAGTTGTTTATTAATATTTTATGTGATAAAGTGATAAAGTGAGTATTTCCATTTAAGGGAATTGTCAGTTAAGTATGGAACGCCCGAAAAGGAAACTGTAAGGTTAAGTTTGGGACGAATGGAGTATTATTTTATAAATTTTAGCATTAGTGGTGAATTTAGTATATAATTAGTTAAGTAATTTTTTTTATTTTTTTTGACAGGCTTAATCAAGTAATTTTGAGACACCCACGAAAAGTGCGGTTACTTTTCTTATTTGTTCGTCCAAAAAAAATGTGTTTATTTCCTTTTGGGACACAACCACTTTATCTCCACTCTCCAACTATCACTTAATTATTCAGATTGTCATTGTACTTTACGAATAAAATTCATTTTATTTATAAATGGACCCCACAATATTCTACGATACCTTTTACTTTATCTATTTTTTCTCAAAATGTGTGCCCAAAGAATTGAGCACAGTCTTATGGACAAAGGGAGTGCAATATAATATTCACATATTAGAAAAAAATATTAACAATAAAAATAAATAAAGGTTAACTTAAAAGTTAACAAAATAAATTTAATTAAGATTTTTATTACTGAAACCTCAAACTAGGGGTGGGCATAAAACCAAAAAAACCAAATTCCGAACCGAACCAATGATTTTTGGTCAAATTGATTCGGTTTTTTCGGTCGGTTCGGTTGAAATTAAAAAAAAATCGGTTTTTCAGTTTCGGTTCGGTTATGGTTTTGAAAAAACCGAATAAACCGAACCGACCGAAATATATTTTATTGCACTTTTGTAATGATATTTTAAGGGTTCAAACTGGTTATCACAAAGAGCATTGTTGCAGAGGCCAATGCTGAAGGAAGATAGCCCATGAATCTACTATCTGTTTAGATTTTTTAAATGGTATTAGTTATTTTACTAAAAGGTATTACTTGTTTTACTAAAAGGTATTAGTTGATTTCGGTGAACAGTATTAGTTGTGAACCCTCTTTTACCAGAAATCAAAGAAAGAATGAGGCGCTGGCATCTTGTAAGAAATCCACAACAGAGCTGCTGGGTCTTCAATGCTAGCCTTGTTGTAAAATAATCAAGAAATGAAAGTGGGGTTACAGGATTCATCTTCCATTGAAGCATCGACAGAACCAAAATCTCCATTCTTTTGATGTTTTTAGCCTCAAATACGTACTTTGGTTCTTCCACCTGCAAAATCAATCAACCCCATCTCAGTAACTAATACTTTCCAATGAAAGAACTAATACTTTTTAATGAAATAACTAATACTGTTCAAAACTCTAAATCAGTAAGAGATGGAGAGAGGAGTTACAAGAACAGAGTTGGTCTCGGGTAAGTGACTAATACTTTATAGTTTAACAACTAATACCTTCTATTGAAACAACTAATACTGTTCAAAACTACACAAAATGCATCAAGATTGGATTTTTTTTTCACATACTTGTAATGATATTTTAATTTAAGACTTGTGTGCTTTTTTATTATGAACAAATTGTTATGACTTGTGAGTGACTTGATTGTGAAATTGTGGTTGTGATTTTTGTGAACTTGTAAAATGTGGTGATTTATTGACTTAGTTGCATTTGATAGTGGAAACTACTAGTTGTATTTGTATTTGATCATTGACTTAGAAATATTGAAAATTTGGTTGGGAAATCATTAAATTGTAAATTAAGGTTAAATTTCGGTTAAAAACCGAATAAACCGAACAAACCAAATTTCTTATTCGGTTCGGTTATTTCGGTTACTCACAACTTTGGTTCGGTTTTTGGTTTAAACTTGCATAATTTGGTTTATTCGATTCGGTCAAAAAACAGTCCCAAACCGACCGAACGCCCACCCCTACCTCAAACTACACAATTTCCCATTAAAATTTAAAATATTTAATCCATGCATCGCATGGGAGAAGTACTAGTAGTGTTTAATAATAGTGAGTCTCGTGTGCATTAGGTGCACCTTGCATTTCATAGTGTTTTGAAACATACAATTTATTATACTTAAATATACAACTTGTTTACACGTGCAATCTATGTTTTTTGTAAAAAGTAACACGTTTCAGTGTAAATAAATTATGTATTTAAATGTAACAAATTGTATGTTTCAAACAAAAACAAAAATATGAAGTGCATAGTGCACCTGATGCATACAACCATTTAATAAAGTTATGGTTTTTGAAGAAAGGATCAGCTCTAGCTTGCCTAACATTTGCTCACTTTCTAGTTACACAACTCTATCAATGTTTAAAAAAAATTTATATTTCAAGCTCTTATTTACATTGCCACGTATATTTATTATATTTCAAATATTAAAAAACGCGTGAAATTAAAAAAAAATGATGAATTCATAGTCATAAGAATTCATAACGTCATGCACTTTGTTATAACGACATGTGGAGTCAAGAGATTAATGAAGTCATAGTTATAAGTGTCCATAACGCCATGCGATTCGTTATAACGACATCAATATCCTTATTATAATTTCAAGTAATTTCAAGCTCTTATTTATATTGTAACATACTTTTATTATATCAAAAAAAAGTAGAAAACACGTGAAATCAAGAGAATGATGAATTCACACGAATCGTTATTCAATTTTCTAATATTTTAATATCTTTGTTTATATTTTTTCGCATTTATATATTAATTGGAGTGACAGTGGCAAATAATGAATATATTGTTGTATTGCCCATAAAAGTACACATTTCTTTATAACGTCATACACATTATTATTTTATTTTAGTCTTTATTTATGTTTTTATAAGGATTTTATATCTTAATCTTAGTACAAACGCGCGACAAATGACCTCATAACTCATAATTACAAGTACTACATTATTTAATACACCAAATGTCAAGCTTCAACATAATGACATCAGTAAAGGGCCTAAAGGCTACTTGATAGAAATGATAGAAGAACATTTCAACAGGTTTGCGACTAATTGAAAATTAAAATACAGAAATTAAAGCAAGCGATTTTAAGGGAATCAACTAGGTTTTGGGAGATACTTATGTAATCACGTAGAAAGACAGAATGCTTATGACCAACAGCAGAATATAAAAACATTAGAAATCATGTTAACAATTAATTATAAGAAGTAGTTATTCAATATGTAAGTAAAACCAAGACTGATCTACGAGGAGAATAAATGCTTCAGGTCAGAAGCTCTACAAAGTTGAATGTGATGCAATTTTTTTCAAGGTGAATGTAATACAACCTTCAGGCCAATCTCTCACAATTAACTCAACCTTGGTCGGGGTGGTGCGATAACCTTCACATTGTGTATCAAGAAAACTGGAGGTGTAATTTTTATATATAGACAGATGGAGAAAAAATATTAGGAGGATAAACTGCACTAGTGTATTACAAATGTAATTCTACCTTATTATGTGGCCTTTAGCATTATGAGTGAATCCGGCTTAGTTAATCGACACTAGTACGAATTATCAATAAATTGCATTAATGTCAACTTATAAAATGTTTAATGCAATGCTATATATCAAAATTATATACACATATTTTCCAAGATATATATATATATATATATATATATATATATATATATATATATATATATATATAACACGCACATTTAAGCAGCTTCTTTACCTATCGGAGTTTTGCTCAACACATTTTCTTTTTGCAACAATTCAATCTGTATTCATGATTGTGTTACGTACCCACATCATACACACACCTATTATTGCCACTAACATTCCTAACTATAAAGATAACCAAGCATTCTTATCTCATGGAAAAATTATAATTTAAATCAAGATAGCTTAAGAACCATAGTTGGAAAGCCTGGAAGTATTTTCACATATGAAGAATCATTCTTAGAATTATGTTTATTTTCAATTATAAGCAACACCTAATATTGTGATAATGCTTATTAATTTTGGACTTGCCCCGCCGTATTTCCCAATCATTTTTCACTATGCTTTTTTTTTTTTTTTTTCAAATACAACTACTTGAATCAATACGGCAACTTTGAATCATTTAACTACAATGAACATAATGTCATATATAAACTACACTACAGCAACTTGAGTCCAAATGATTACACTACCATATACAAAAGCTACATTTAAACACCATTTCTAACCACATCTATAAGTAGATTGTATTATGCCCCAACTAGTCAAACATTATAAGTTTAAGGCTTAATTGCAGATAAAATCATAACCTTTTTGCAAAATTGCAATCTAATCTTAACTATTGAATCTTGATAAACATTTTTTTTTTGGCATTGCAATTTGCAAAGGTTTTATCCGCAACTATATGCCATGTCATATTCTCTTTCAGGTGTCCAAAGAGTTGCAAGAACCGATTCCGAGGCTGTCATGTAGGAAGAGCCAGTATCGTAGTCGGCAATCCCCGTGCTTTGCTGCTGATAGAGAGTGCGATCCAGATGTATGCCGAAATTGCTGGATAAGTTGAGATATCTTGAATTGCTTAATCTCAATGACTACATAATTTATTCTTATGTAAAAATAGTAACTGAATATTCTTCACATTGTGTAATATATTGATTTAGAATTTTGTTAACCTAATATAGTCCATGCTATTATTCTGTAAAATAATTTATTAGGATTACAATCACTTTTCGTTGGTTCATTTGTGTGACATTCTGTGATAACTATGTATGCATTTAATCATTCATTCTTTTATTTCTGATTTACTACGTTCTAATGTCTAAATTTCTAATAATTCTCATGATTATAGTTCTCATTCTCTAGACAAACAACCACAACAAATTTTTGGAATGAGGTTTAAAAGTTAATTAAAAAGGAGAACATTAATTTGGATATAGGGGAAGCTTGAAACTCTTTTAACTAATGTTCTCATTTAAGAGAAGAAGTGAAATTTCATAACAGATTCCATTATCAACTTTCGAATTTATTAAAGTTTCAGTGAAATTTATCATTGTAATTAACACTGTTCTTGGCAGCATTTTGTTAATTTCCACATACACAAATTCAAGCATAGCCGGCATTAGTTGAAAGTTTTAAAGTAATAACTTTTCGACAGGAACAAGTACGATTTATTCAATATAATCTAAATGTCCTCTAGACATCACATATTGGAAAAACGAAAGACTAGTGAAAGAACTAAGACTAATATGCGGTAACCTATGGGCGCCACTTATGCAATTGGAAATAAAAACTGTGCATACTTTGGAGTTACTCATCATATATAAGCACAAGATATACATCACAACTCATGAAAAAAAATTCACAACAAATCATCTCATTGCACAAAATCCCCAATTTTTTTCCACTTTGCCCTAATTTTCAAGAATTTCATGAGTCATCAATTTCAAGCAAATGAATTCGAAAATAATAGATGGAGGTGAAGAATACATACCTTGATTGTGGAATTGATGGTGAAAGATGCAAAAATTATGTCCACCGTGGTGCAAAAGAGAGAAAAAAACACGAAGAGGAAAAGAGAAGGAGAAATTAGACGACAAGGGAGAATGGTCACCGGGTCGAGCAGGTGGTCGCCGACAAATTGTAGGCAAAACCAAAAAAGAAATGGTGGTGAAGAGCGTGAACCTGGATGAGTTGTGAATTGAAATTTGATTTAAGTTTAATTTATTTTAGGTTTAATTTTATTTTTACTAATTTGATTTAAGAGAGGAAAAAATAAATTTAATATGTTATTCTCTAATTTGATTTGGGTGAGGGTGAAATGGTAAATGAAAAAATATAATTTTAAAAATAATTTAGAAATATTATACTTGTACAACAGCTATCAGGTCAGTACAATAGAATATGACAACACATGACGCAATTTCAGACCCTGACTATTAATAGTCAATACAACACGCTGACTGTAGTAAGAAACACCTTTATTAGTATTTTAAGTGATAAAATATTGAGAGTAGTATTGAAAATTCAACTTTATTGAATAGTATAATAATATTTATTAAAAATGATAAATTGATAAAGTGTTAGGGTATGAGTGAGTGACACTTGTAAATAATTAGTGCATGTTTGAAGGGTAAGAATTGAAGTGGGTATTTCCATTTCCAATTAAGATTGGGAGGGAGGGAGTATCATATTATATATACACATACAATTCACTTGGAACAGAGAGAATATCGATAACAATAGAATGGACTATGTCCGTCGTCCTAAACCATCCTCAAAAGCTGCAAGCTGAAGTCGACAATCTCGTTAGCGACGACCGCCTCATCAACGAATCAGACCTCCCGTACCTTCAAAACATCATAACCGAAACCATGAGGCTATTTCCACCCACACCATTACTATTGCCACACGAAGCTTCCGCTGCCTTGAAGCTTGCGGGATACAACATACGCGGGGCACAATTCTGTTTGTGAATGCTAGGGCCATTCACAGGGACCCCGCGCTCTGGGATGATCCAACCACCTTCAAGCCCGAACGGTTCGAAGCAGGAGAATTCGGGCCGCCGAAGCTTTTGCCTTTTGGGATGGGGAGGAGGTCGTGCCCGGGTCATGGGTTTGGCCATCGGGTCTTTGATTCAAGGGGGGGACGGATTGATGGGGAGTTGGTGGATTTAAGTGAAGGAAAAGGGTTATCATTGCCGTTGGTGGCCACGTGCAAGGCACGCCGCGTGCTCCACAATGTTCTTGCCTGAAGAATATAAATGTTCTGAACCGAAATAATTCTACATAGGGAAAATAATGTAATACCTCTTATTTTAATAAGGGTTAATTCTAAATAAATACACGATATTTTGTCCAAATATCAATTTAATCACGATCTTTAAGATTATTATATTAAAGCTCAAACTTGATATTGTTGCAAATCGATATACGTTTTTTTCTTTCGGCCGTGAAGAGGTGACGTGGCTCACCAAATCATGTGTATACTTGTCAGTTAGGATGATACCTATTAAATGATATTTTTTTAATTATTCCACATCATATTACACATCCTCTATCATTAACACTTTTGAAATAAATTAAAATAAAAAATAATAATTAAATGAAGTTAAAATCTTTAAAAAAAATTAAAATACAAATAAAAAATAAAAAATCAAACAATTCATCTTCATCATCCCTTCATCTTCGTCCTTGCACCGCCGCATCTTCACCAAAAAATCGATTTGTTCTTCATAATCGCAAAACCACAGACTTCACCCCAAATTTGAGTTCTTTGAATCCTTTTGCACCAAAATCATAGAATCCTCAAAGCAAATCCCCATAATCGCAAACGTGAATTTAGTTCAAATTTGCAGGAAAGAAAAAATTCTTCCTCACATTTGCAGAACTACACATAAAAATAAACAACAATTAAAATGATTTATTTTATTTTTTTAGATTTTATTTATTTAATTTTTATTTAATTTTTAATTTACCTTTTTAATATTTTTATATTTATAATTTAGACATTTCATCCTACGTGTAGTCTGACATACCAAAAACAATAGTTTCGGCGAGCCACATCATCTCTTCACGGTCAGTGAAAAAAAACGTGTATTAATTTGCAACGACATATCAAATGTTGGGCTTTTATATAATAAAATTGAAGGTCATGATTAAATTGATATTTGGTCTAAAGGTCATGTATTTATTTAGAATTAACCCTTTTAATAAAGTTATCGAATGGTATTTTCATATAATAGGTGGAAGAGTTGGTCTCCCGTGAAAACTTGTCTATAATATGAAATTTATATTATTACACTTATAAATTAATACTATAATACTTATCAACTGATAGTCTGATATCACGACACTTATAAACTGATATCGAATCATTAAATGTTAATAGTGTTAGTTAATAAGTGTGATGATATCAATTTGTAAGTGTAATGGTACCATAGTAGGAATAAATTTCATGTAAGAGTTAAAGTTGATGTAGTATATAATAATGAGAATAAGATTTGAGGCCAATTATTTAATGGGTAACTTACTGTGAACAACAAAACACAGCTACATAATTCTCAAAACTAGATTTTTTTTTAAGAGTTTACAATTAGCTACTAAAGGTCGTTCATACACCTTATTTTACAAACATATTTTGAATCACATTCTAAAAATTCTCTTTCTATTTTTAAGCCTTTTTTATTACGGGCCCCTCTTTTTTGGGCCCTCCGCTTTCCCAGTCCGTGGTTAGGTACACATTCACTAAAACACATTTGGGCTTGGACAACTGTGAAAAATGACCTTGGAGAGTGGTTATAACCGCTCTCCAAGTAACAACTGTCCAAGCTTGGGCAGTTGATAAAAAACCGCTGTCCAAAAAATCGCACTTGGACAGCGTTTTTCAACCGCTTTGCAAGAGTGTGCTTGGACAGCGGTTATCAACCGCTGTCTAACTTATTTTTTTTATTTCGTTTATTATGTTACATAGACAGCGGTTATTAACCGCTGTCCAATATTTTTTTTTTAATTATTAATTTATATTTTAAAAATTCTATAATAAAACTATAAACCAAAACTTATATATACGTCCAATACCATAAACCAAAAATCCTATAATAAAATCATAAACCAAAACTTATACCACACACACACATATATATATATATATATATATATATATACCAAAACATCAAATAAATTAATAAACATACACATCATGAAATAAATAAACATACAATCATAAACATACGTCCAATACACCAAAAACATGAAATATATATCATCACAAATATATAATTTAATTACATGCTACCAAAATTTCAAACAACGTTCACTCAATATCGTATGAATATAAGAATCGATTGTAAAGGTACCCCGTCCAATCGTTTTTTCATTTCTCCAGTATTTTCTTAGAGTAAGAATTGAGCTCACGTTCGTAGACAAACTGCAAACAACGAATCAATTAATATAGTATGAATTTTTATTCAATCAATAATAATTTAAATAAATCGATAAATTGACTTACACTGAGAGGAATGTTCGCGAATTATATCTTCAATAGAGCAACACACAAAATGTCCACAATGTTCATTATCTCATTGCCTCGAGGGTCGGTGCAGTGTCTAATTGCATGAATACAAAATTCTTTCACCCCATTACTATACTCATCTGATAATCGATCTGCTCGAACCCACTTTCGATCCATATAGAACTAGAGATGCCTATAGAAAAGACAATATGAAGTGTTTCTCAAGATAATGTATCATAATGTATTAAACCTAAAAGTATTAAACCTAAAAGTATTACAATCCTAATGTATAAAACTTGCATATAGAATGTGGTAGTACCTAAGGTTTGTATATTGCATGTATCTAATGATTTGTTGCATCTCGAAACAATGTATATAACCTAATGTACCATCATTAATCATCTAAAACAACACACTACTATCCATTCACCAAATCATCAAATTAATATAACCAAAATATATCCTAATGTATTAATCTTAATTTATGCTTAAATTCTCACACAAGCATATTATCAAACAGCTTGAGTGCATCAATTGTTCATATCTAAGTTAGCATAAAAAATCAAGTCAAGCCACACAATATATATTCATCTCTAACAAGTTGTTCATCTCTAACACTAACAACATTAATCCTAATAAATTAACACTAATTTATGCTTAAATCCTCACACAAGCATACTATCAAACACCTTGAGTGCACCAAACACCAATATATGTACACCAATATACATACACCAATATACATACACCAATACATACAACATGATATATATACACCAATATACATATATATATATACACATTAATTCAATATATATATATACACATTAATTCAACATATATATACATATACACATTAATTCAATATATATATATATATATACTAACATATATATATATAAAAGAATAATTACCTACGGAAGGAGAAAGGCGGCGGCGGTAGGGGAGGTTGGCGGCAAGGCGACGGCGGCGGCGGTAGGGGAGGACGCGCGGCGGATGGTTCGATTTGGGGGAGAGGGAGGAGGAGGCTAGGGCTTCTGGTTCGCGATTTGGGGAAATAAGAGCTAATGGGAAGACGACGGCGGCGGCGGAAGGGGAGGACGCGCGACGGAGTTCGATTTAGGGTAGAGGAAGGAGGACGCGCGATTTAATTTGAGGAAAAATATAAGTCTGGTTCGCGATTTGGGTCGTATTTAATTATCCGAACACTTAGACAGCGGTTTGGAATCGCTGTCCAAACTATTCCCTTGGACAGCGGTTCAAAACCGCTGTCTAAACACTTGCACATCGGTTCTCAACCGCTGTCTATTTTTTTTTTTTTTAATTAAAACCGCTCTCCAAGCTATGGCTTGGAAAGCTGTTTGAAAAAAAGGCTGTCTAAGTGCAGCTGTGCAAGCTCAAATGTGTAGTAGTTATTAGTGTAAAAATTAATTAATTATGTTTAATTGTCGAAAAAAGTTAATAGTTTTTTGCTTTTATAGAAAATATTTTTTTTTAAACTAAACACGTGCCTATTATCTCATGCGACCAATTGAAAAATAAACGAGATCGAGGAAAAAAATTGGAGCCATTTTAAATTGGTCAATTAATCAGCAATTCCTTAAAGAGAAAATGGACCATCCAAAATCATGAGATCATGCGCCCAATTGCCAATCAAGTCAGCCGCCTAAATTACTAATTTGTGGGCCCATTTTCTGAATTTGTGGCAGCCCACAGCAGTTAGAGTTGTGAAAACAGCGTGTATTACGGGAGACAGATTCTACACTTCGACATTTTTCAGTTTTTAAAGGGATAAAAATTAGTTAGGGTTAACTTAGAACAAATTAATATTAATTTTTTCTTCTCTCTTGGGTTTCCTCCCAAGGTGAGCCCTTGCGCTAATTCGCACCGCCTTTCCTCCTGCTTCCATTTTCGCATTCTTATCCCTTCGATCTTTCTATAAAATTTGATTACAGTAGCGTTAGATTCACTTAGACTCTGTTTCACCTATATGGTGGACGATTCACTCAGTTTTGTACGGAATACGGTAACTGGATGAGGACCGAGGGCTCGGAGCAATTTTCGCCGGAGAGTGTTGTTGAGGAATTCTTCCTGCACGGATCTGATTCACTACCGGTTTTCTCCACCATCCCAGCGGTTGTTCTTCATGGCCGCTCACAAAGGCAGCAGCCGTTCGGGGTGGGCTCGTCGGCACCAGCGATTGAGGGTGGGGTGACCGCTGTACGACATATACACACTGAGATGGAGCCGGTCCGACGCACTATGACAGCATTCCAGGACACACTTCGGTTCTGTGCACTTCGAGATGCGCATGTGCATGGGGAATTATTCACGTGGGTTGTTGACCGTTACGACGTAGGGCTCATACTGGAAAGACTTGATCGGTATTATGCAAATCAAAATTGGCGTGACTAGTGTCCTAACGCGCAGGCCACCAACCTTCCCTTCTACGGTTCTGACCACCGCCTGGTCATGCTTCAACTCAACGCGGTACGTCCGGTCTCTATGGCACGCGCAAACCGGTTTTTCTACGAACACAAGTGGGTCCCAGACGATGACTTTATATGGGATTTTGAACAGTTTTGGAAGCACTGAATACCCTTCGAGCCCTGGGAACAAAAACTACGCCAAGCCACTTCATTTCTTCAGGCACGAATGCGCATGCAGCGGCCATCCCCGATGGCAACAGTGGCGGGATTGGAGAGCCAACTGGATCAAGCCCTTAACCCTGCAAATTTAGTCCCGAACCATGCGAAAGTGCTACACATTCAGAAGGTGCTAGAGGTGGCGCTGACGAGAGAGAAGTGCCATTGGAGGCAGCGTTTGCGGATTACATGGCTACAGCATGGCGACATGAATTCCAATCTCTTTCACAGAATCGCCAAAGAACGCCGCATGAAGAAGTTCATCCCTGGTTTCACAGATGCGCATGGCGATTGGGCGACGACTCCGCAGGCCATGGAACAAGTTGTGGTGGCATACTTCCACCAACTGTTCACATCAACGAATCCTTCTTCGGTAGATATGGAGTGCGTACTAGGTCACGTCACGTCGTAACTATCTGATGAGGCCATCAATGCATTGCAACTCCCGTACACGAGGCAGGAAGTGGAAGCGGTCGTGCGCCAAATGGAGCCCTCTAAGGCCCTGGGTCCAGATGGTTTTTCCGTATATATTTCAATCATGATCTTTGGCATATTATTGGAAATGACATTACCCAGGCCTTCTTAGAGGTTCTAAATCACGGGGTGGATCTCTCTCGATGGAAAGAAACCCTGATCACCCTTCTTCATAAGGTAAAGCATATTCTCCTGGTTAAAGATTATCGTCCGATTAGTTTGTGTAATGTCAGTTATAAGATTGTAGCTCGGACCATAACCAATAGTTTGGGACCTGCATTAGCCTCTTTAATACATCCACAACAAAGTGCATTTGTCCCGGGTCGCCTAATAACGGACAATGTACTAGTCGGGTTTGAGTGCATGCATTGGCTACGACATAATAAAAAAACGAAGGAAGGATACGCGGCGCTGAAGCTGGATATGAGTAAGGCATATGACCGCATCGAATGGGCTTTCTTATTCGCCATAATGCGTAAGATGCGGTTCCCCTCAAGTATTATTGATCTCATTAATCGGTGTGTTTCAACAGTGATTACTCAGTCCAGGTAAATAATCTCATTCTGGGCCATATTCGTCCGCAACGGGGGATACGCCAGGGCGACCCCCTATCACCGTACTTGTTTATGTTGTGTGCCCATGGTTTGTCCGCCATACTCACGGGATATGCAGAACAACGCTTATACAGGGGTATTCGAATTGCCTCAGGAGCACCAATTGTGTCTCATTTATTTTTTGCCGATGACAACTTACTTTTTTTCCGGGCCACACCGCAGGACTGCGCTTCCGTTAAACAATGCCTGCATTTTTATGAGAAAGCATCTGGGCAAATGATCAATTTCGATAAGTCGGCTTTAACGTTCTCACCAACCGCGGCGCCTCACCAGGTAACGACCATAAAAACTATGTTAAACATATCAGTGGTCGAGAGTCATGACCTGTATCTAGGCCTTCTTACGTTCTCCCTACGAAACAAGCGCCTACAATTCCGATTCCTTACTGACCGCCTAGCGAAACGCGTTGCATCATGGGCCCCCAGATCATTCTCCAAAGCCGGACGAGAAATGTTGATCAAGTCAGTTCTTCAGGCGATTCCAACCTATGCAATGTCATGTTTCAAGACCCCACAGACGATTTGCGCTCAAATGGAGCGACTCTGCGCAAGAGAATCACATGCACTGGTGTACGTGGCGGGAGTTGGCACGTCCGAAATGTCGGGGCGGGTTAGGGTTCCGTAGCCTTGTGCAGTTCAACCGGTCCCTCCTTGCCAAGCAGGTTTGGCGGATAATTGATGACCCGAACTCCTTGCTAGCCATGTTATTTAAAGCGCAATACTTCAAATACACGGATATCCTGGACGCCCAGGTCGGCTCGAATCCTTCTTATGTCTGGCACTCTATGATCTAGGCGAGGGACCTAGTGCAGCGGGGCATACGATGGATGGTGGGCAACGGGCGGACCATCAAGCCTTTCGATGATCCCTGGATCCCCGGTATACATTTTGGAAGCCTAGAGTCTAGGAGCAGGTGGGTGTCATCGGTCAGCGACTTCATTCTCCCTGGACAGAAATGGAATGTACAAAGCTTACAGGAAAAGTTGCTGCCTTACGAAGCGCATGCAGTGGAGCAAATCCCTCTTCCTCCCGATCCGTCAGACGACACGCGATATTGGTACTTGGATCCAGCGGGACATTACTCGGTTAAATCAACATATAATCTGGAGATGGGATTCTTTACTCAACCGCCTCATACAGTATCTTAAGTCGTAAACGGTGGTGGAGATCCCTTTGGCACCTTCCCACTCCACCGAAGGTCAAAGTCTTTTTGTGGCAGGCGTGTAAGGATATGATTGCGACTCCAGCGAATCTACATCGACATCACGTCCCAGGTAACAGTCGATGTTCTGAGTGTGGGGCTTGGGGTACTACGGTCCATACCCTTGTCACTTGCTCCCGCGCAAGATCATTTTGGAAAGGAACCTGCCTTTGGGAGACGTTGCGACGTGGGAATCATACCACATTCCGTGCCTATTGTGAAGCGGTCCAGCACTTTTACAAGGAACAAGGACTTGCGCTTTTCACAACTCTAGCATCAGCAATGTGGTCAGCGATTTGTGACTTTAATCACGGAGCGGTGTGGCGCCCGCCTGATGTAGATCGGGCCCACATTTATTTTTGAAGAATTCACAAGAGCCCAGGCACTTAATCAAGCACCCCTTTCTAACTTACAGCGCGACACAGATGGTAATATCATCCCGTATGTACATCCAGAGGCGGCCTACCAGCTCAAGGTTGATGCAGCTGTGGCTCCCACTAAAGCTTAAATATGGGATTGGTTTTGCTATCAGGAAATTATCAGGCCCATTATGTGCAGTAGCTTCTATGCTTATCTCAGAACCAACACCAGTATTGGAGGCTGAACTGCAAGCGCTCTGTCATGGTATGTTGTTCTACATAGACATTGGTTACCACACAGTGAGTGTGGCATCCGACTCGTTGTTTGCAGTCCGAGCAGTGACAGGCCAGCAGCAGTATAAGAACCATGTTGGTATAGTTCTAGACGAGATAAGGCAAACAATGGGGCGTCATACATTCACAGATATACATTATTTGCCCCGTAATGCTAATCGTTTAGCGGATGCTCTTGCTTCTTTTTCGTTTACTTTGTCTTCATCCCGTCTGTCGGTAGAAGAAGACATTCCTGCAGACTTCGTTGTACTTTTTACCCAATATATTACACAGTGAGGTTTGCTTTAAAAAAAAAAAATTAGTTAGGGTTTGAGAGTCTTTTCACATGTTTCCACCCGTTAGGTTGGGTGAAAGAGGAAGTAATATTTTTGGCTTCAAGTTTTAAGGACTTCAACTTAAAAATTCTTGAGTTTTGATTTGTCTATTATTTTGAATTTCAATTAATAGTCTATTTGTTTATTAGTGTTTTTGTTTGCAAGAATTTGAGTAGTAAATTGATGAGATCTTTTGGTGTTGAGATTACTGTGAATATTGAACATACGTTTTAATTTAATTATTCTTAGTTTATTTCTTGATTGATATTGATTCTTCTTTATTGTGCTTTGATTTATTTTCTTCTATTAATCATTGTGTGAAATCATGCTTGCTACAAGGGAGAGTTGCATGAACTGTTAGTGTTAGTGTCCTAGAGACAATCTATTGTAAGGACATAATACTCGATGATATTAAGTTTGATTTAATATTATAGTTCACTTAATATTTAATGTATGTCAATACACTCGTTTGAATATTATGTTTGATTGTTTGCATTTATTCATATAAGTGTTCTCATGAGTCATTGCTGTCATTGAGGTTGTGAGAACTCAGATGACTTAAGCATGATTCTCAAATAACTCCGATCAAGGATCATCAAGAATGAGATATTGATGACTTGAGGTCAATACGCAAGACATGTGTGTGGTGATGAACTTTGACCATGACCGACGCTTGCACCCGTCTATGGGTAGATATGGCTTGGATTGGGTTCATCACGAAGTGCATGTGCATGATAGTTGAGCCAAGAATATGATTCATTCCTCAAAGTGGATTTAGAGAGAATACTCGTCTTCTCATCATAATTGGATCAAAGTCATCGGCCGATGCACGCCAACTTAGACTTTGTGGCTAAGTGTGACATACATGATCAATTAGTGATTGGAGATAAATTGATTAAGTTATTTGAATAGACATTTCATCATGTTCAAGACTTAATCGAGTATTCGCGAATGAAATGAGGAAATCGTAATAGCCCATGTTTCAGTTACAGGTAGTTGCACATTTCCTCGCAACGTACCTCATATATTGAGAATGCCTGATTTATTGTCTAGGGTTCAATTAAGACCGTTAGTTTGACTAATCACTCGATATATGAGGGCCTATGGGTCACACAACAAGTAATGGTTGTTTACTAATTATAGTTGGTTGATTAAATGTTAAATTAGATTTAATATTTAATTTATGGAGAAGTAATTAATAATAGATTAATTTGGAATTAATTATTATTAATATTTAATTAAATTGGATTTAATTAAATAAGAATTTCCAATAATTATATTTAGAATATAATTGTAGGATTTAATGTATATGAAAATAAATCGTAGAGATTTTCATATAAGGCATTTAAATCCGTAGAGATTTATATTTAGGGAATTAAATTAAAAGTAATTAATTTAATTCAAGATTAAGGATTTTATTTCCCTAATTGGGCTAGCTTGGGAAATAAACTAAGTCTCCCTATATATACAAGCTCTTAGGAATTCACTAAAAGTATCACTTCATATTTTCTCCATAAAATCTAAAGTTTGGATTTTCCTAGCAAATTCATCTCGGGGATTCAACGCTGGCACATCTGTGCAGATTAGTAAACGACTGTGATGTGAATACCATAGTTGAGGAATCCGTGTACGAATTGCTGTAAGAATTATGTTTGCGTTTACTCGTATTTAATTATGCAATTAACTGTTCGTTGTTGGTGAACTTTAATTTCCGCTGCGCATGTATTTTATGTTTACGTGCCTCTAAATTCCAACATGAACATGATTAAATGAAAATTTGTTAGTTGAGAATCGATTAAATGCGTCAAATATACTCTTTATCCATTCGAGAGGGGATAATTAGTATTAGAACATCGGTAGTTAGACACTTGAGTTTAACATTAGGTAGCGAAAAGTGAGGGATATGAGGGAGACTTTAGTATCGGACTTGGGGACGCATTATTGCAAGACTATATTACCTGAAGGGGCAAAAAATGGTTATCCTCTATAACTTTTTACTCTACTATGCTTATTAGTAGTCTTGAGTATTTACTTCCTGTCACACGATTAGAAAATAAGCTAAAATAATTTTATTAATTTATTTGTTCGACTTTTGCAATTTGATCATTAGCTAAGTCTACATTCCTCTTTCCTTGATCCTACCTAGTTAGGTCTCCCTTTTATTGTTTTCGTTTATTTACTTTCTCTTGCTTGTTTTTTTTATTTTCTCGCATCTTGGTTCGCAACTACAATAACATGCCGACATATAGCTCTAGAATCACACTGTATTCCTAAATCTCGTGGTTCGGTACTATTTGGTTATATATTTCATTTCAATTACAACGATCTTGTGCATTTGCGGGGGAGTAGCAAGATTATTTTCTTAAAAAAATCCGACCAAGTCAATGTTAGTGGTTGGGGTTCGAATCCCAACTTTTAAAAATTTTAAAATAAATTTACCGAGGCGTGCAACCCTTGTTAATAACAAGGGTTAAATACCGAGGACTTTACAGAGTACAAGTACCACCTAAAGATTTAAAATAAATTTATTGAGGTCGAAAACCCTTGTTAATTGCGAGCTTTACCGAGGAATGGAATCTCGAATTTCCAATCTGCTTATTGGGGGTTTACAACCCTCGTTGTTACCAAGGGCCCACATCGCTCGTTAAAGTCCTCGTTATTGTTGATAGCAAAATAATATCTCTCGGTACATTTGTTACTGAGGAACAAAAGGCCGACGACCGTTGCTCCTCGCTTAAGCCCTCAGTAAATAGTTTACCGAAGGCTTTCCCCTCCGTAAATTGGCATATTTTTGTGGTGTTTAGATTGATTAATGGATAAAGGTTGAGAGTTGATTAATTAAATTTCACACATTTTAAGAGGATGTTTGTAAAATCTAATCACAATTAAAGTAACATTTTAAAAAAATTAAACTTGTGAGGGACATTTTTTTTTTTTTAAAAAAAAGGTGCTCGCTACTGCAAATACCTCCTAATTAAATCCGTAAAAACTAGTTTGTACATTATAATGAGTTTTTTTTTTCACTTTTGATCCCATAGGACACACCATGTTTTCAAACGAGTTCCAAGTCTGTCAAACTAGTCCCAAACTTTTAGACTTGGTCCCACCGTGACGGAAACTGTCAACTTTACTTGCAGATTTGGTCCCAAAAGTTATGCAACATAATTAATATGCACTTAACACTTAACCACCTTCCAACCACTTGCAGATTTGGTCCCAAAAGTTATGCAACATAATTAATACACATTTAACCATTTAACCAATTTTCAACTACTTGCACACATGGTCCCATAGGTTAAAAAAATTGAAATTAACAAATATATACAAACTAAACCAATAAACAAAATTTCAAATCACATAAAAGAGAATCCAAAATGAGTATTATGGTGATTTGATGACAGAAAAATCAAAACCTAGGACGAAAATTTCTCAACAAACTTGAGAAAATAAGAAATTGATTTTCCAAGGGACACAAAAGATACTCAATTTTAGTCTAGACCTCTTGTACTCGGTAGGTCTCAAGTGAGGAATTCCTTGGATTCTCTTTCCAGTAACAGGACACTTGGCCGCTTGCCGTGTTCTTAGTGGTCTGGTACACAAGCTTCCCCCCCAGGAGTTTTTTTGACGATCCGGTGTTGGTTGGATTTCGTGGCATAGCTATGCCGCGAGCTGTATGTTAGCCATTGCACCATTTTCGTCGTTAATCGAGAATCCGGGTTACCGCTGAGACCCAAACTAAACCAATACCTTTTATAGTGAAACAACTAATACTTTTTAGTGAAAGAACTAATACTTTATAGTGAAAACAACTAATACTTTTTAGTAAAACAACTAATACCTTTTAATATAACAACTAATATTGTTCAATAAATCAAGTGCTCCTACCTGTATATCCTTTCTGATCCTTACCTTGCAACTAATACTTTATAGTGAAAAAACTAATACTTTTTTATAAAACAACTAATACTTTATAGTTAAAAAACTAATATTTTTTAAGACGAACCGTGTGGCAAACCAGCATGTTTGCCCAATTGGATTCCCAAATTCTGAACATCCTGCTGCATAATATTCGTATTCTGGGGGGATATCAGAAGTACCCAACTTCAAAGCAAGCAAAGAATCAGGCAAACCAGTAGAGGGAAGCACACAACCAGACCCCGAAAATGCAATATTCGGCAAACCATCAACAGGAACTACACTATCAGACCCATAACCAACAACACTCGGCACACCAGCATTAAGCCTAGCATCATATCCCAATTTCGAACCAGAGAAATTACCAGAATTCATAGCCAAATAATTCATAGGCACACCAAAGAAAGAAAGCAAATTACCAGAAATTAGAGGGTTCGGCAGGCGATTCCCAGCGGGAATCCCTGTGATAGTCGCTGCACCAGTAGAAGTGGCCTGTATACCAGACGGAACCAGGAACGCGCAGACAAGTTCGCAGCAGGAGGAAGGGGTGGAAACTGGGAATCCGTAAATCCCAATATCGTCGAATCAATTCCGGATGGAGGTAAAGCAGATGACGACTTGTTCCCAGAAATCGCAGCCGGTGTCAAAAGAGGCGCCTTGTTCGAAGTCGACGAATCCCCAAAATTAGGGTTCGTATTCAGAATCGCATCGACCACGCGAGGTTGGAGGCCTGGCATAAGAGAATTAGGGTTATCCAAGACCATAGAGAGGGTCGAGTCATCTTCCCCCATCGAATTGGACAAGCGAAGGTCCGCCGTCGTCGCAATTCGAGTCGGAGCGAGTAAGGTCGCGACGAAAGCCGGGTTTGCAAGGCGTGCGAAAATCTGACTGAAGGTGGTCACCATATCGTGCGACGCCATGGTGGGGCCCGGGGCGACGGTGGGCGGGCGCCCGCCGTGCGCGGAGGCCGCCGGATTGTGCAGGGATGAAGTTTGGAATTCACACGCTCAGAATTAAATCGTGTTTTTTTAAACCTTGTTATTTTAGTTTAAGGGTAGGGTTAATTAGTTAAGACGGTTTAAGAAATAAGACAAATTAATTATATGTTAAATAATGTTTATTAGGCGGCTAACGGACTTCCGTCACGCGCCGTGAAATTTTGGGACTGAATTTATAAGTTTTATAAATTTTGGGACAAAGTTTGCGAGCTACAAATTATTTGGGACTAATTCTACCATAGATGATACTTGTTTAAAAACATGATAGTCCTATGGAACCAAAAGTAAAAAAAAACTCACATTATAATATTTCACAATAGATAGGAAATGCAACTTGTCCACGCATGTGCTTGGAACTTGGAAGTTTCCTCTTTACCTAGAAAGTTGCCGAAAACATAAGACTAATCTAGATATTACTGAGGATGACACCTTGAGAAATTATTATATTCACGTGTCTTATATACATGATAATTGATTTGTTTTAACCACGCAAATATATATAAAAAAAATAAATCTCTAGTAATTATATAATAATTTAAATTTAATTTAATTTAGTATTAATAATTTGATAGTTAGATTTAAATAAAATAAAATAAATAAGACAGGTAAATTTTTTATTATAATCTCATTTAATAAGTGTTAAATATTTAGTACTCCCTCCGTCCCATACTCGATTTTTTATTTTGATCGGTCCCATACTTGTTTTCCCATTCATATATAAATGACAATAAAACAATATTCATTTTTACAATTATATCCCCTCAGCATCTCAAAAATTACATCTCATGTAATACTTTGTACACACTAAAAATCGTTTCATCCCCTTATCTACTTTAATACTCAATAAAAAGATCTACAATATCTTCAACTAAAAAGCACTTTACCTCTTCAAATATTAATAAAAAACTTTTACATTAAATTCCATACAAATAGTAAATAGTCAATCGAGTGCTGGATAGAGAGAATATCTTTTATATAGGGTATAATAGTAAATAAATTAGAAAAACTTAACATTATACAAAAAATTTAGTCTATATGATATAAAAAGAAAATTAACCTATATAATTATTGTTAAAAATTTAACAATAACACTTCGTATTCACAACATTAATACACAATATATATACTCCCTTCGTCCTGATTTTAATTATCCGCTTTTCATAAATAGCCGTCCTAATTTTGTTTATTCATTTTCAAATAAGGGGTTGGATACTTGAATTAAAACACACATAACAGTCACATTACAAAATTAAAAAAACAATCAATCATGGAAACAAATTGGCTCTATTTATCTCTCCCTCCTAATTTTTTTACTTATCATCACATTCAAATATTCATCAAATAAACGCAAGCTCCCACCTTCTCCCTACCCAAAACTCCTTCTATTGGGCCACCTCCACCTCCTCAAATTCCCCATCCATCGCACCTACCACCTTCTCTCCACGAAACTGGGCCCCATCTTCTCTCTCCAGCTCGGGACCCGCCACGTGGTGGTGGTCTCCTCCCACACAATAGTCGAGGAGTGCTTCACATCGGCTACAACTATGCCTCCTTAGTCGCCGCCCCGTACGGTGACTACTGGCGCAACCTCCGGCGTCTAACCACCGTCGAAATATTCTCCAATTCTCGTCTCAATTTGTTTCAATCGCCCTTATGCTGAAAAGGTGTACGACAACTCGTGTGACTCGGGCCGAGTCGAACTCAGGCCTCTGTTGTCCGAGTTGACGTTTAATAATGTTATGAGAATGGTGTGTGGGAAGAGGTATTTTGGCGTGGATGAGAGTACTAATAATGATGAGGCTAAGGAGTTTCGTGAGCTTAAAGATGAGCTTTTCGCACGTGCGGGATTATCTAATCCTGCGGATTTTTTCCCCGTGTTTAGATGGATTGATTATAAGGATTATGAGAAGAGCTTAAAAAGAGTTCATGGGAGAATGGATGTTTTTCTTCAAGGTTTGGTTGATGAGCATCGCCGTAAAAAAGGGGGAAACACCATGATTGATCATTTGCTTTCTTTGCAACACTCTGAACCGGAGTCTTACACGGATGTGATTATCAAATCGATTATAATGGTAATTCTTCTTCAACTCTTTCTCAATTTTAATATATGTACGAGGTTAATTTAATTTAAATTCACGGCTTTTTGTCAAATTTCAATTTAACCTCTAGCTAGCTCTAATATGTTTTTGTGGAAAGTCACCATTTTTCAAAAAAATTCATAAACTTTTTTTAATTTTGGTCACTTAGTATTGATTGTGAACCTTGAGAGCTCAAATTCCAGACAATTCCTTATTAAGCTCGATCATTTTGATACTCAATGCTTAATTTTAGTTCTGTTTACAATAGCACCCTGAATTTGAGCTAATTTCAATTCTGTTTCGACGCCCTGATTTTGAGTTAATTTGAATGTCAAAAGTGCGCCTCTTTAAAAATATGTATCAAATTAAAATAACAATAGACATGTCACATGATGAAATTACAAAAAAACAGAGAAAAATGTTATTGCTCGAAATTAAATCAACATTCGACTTATGAATTAAGATAGAATTGAATCATATTATATTATTCACTCATAACCATATTTAATTTAAAGGAACGAAAATGAAACAATGCAGGTAATGCTACTAGCCGGAACCGACAAGTCATCGGTGACAATAGAGTGGGCGATGTCCGTCCTTGTAAACCACCCTGAAAAGCTGGAAAAGGCCAAAGCAGAAATCGAGAATCTCGTCGGCGAGAATCGCCTCGTGAAGGAATCAGATCTGCACAGCCTCCCGTACCTTCAAAACATCATATCCGAAACCATGCGGCTATTTCCAGCCACACCATTGCTCGTACCACACGAAGCCTCCGCTGACTTGAAGCTCGCGGGATACGACATACCTCGGGCCACAATCCTGCGTGGGCCATTCATAGGGACCCGGCGGTTTGGGACGACCCGACGAGCTTCAAGCCAGAACGGTTCGAAGCAGGGGAATTCGGGCCGTCGAAGCTATTGCCGTTTGGGATGGGGAGGAGGTCGTGCCCGGGTAGTGGGTTGGCCAACTGGGTCGTGGGTCTGGCGATAGGGACTTTGATTCAGGGGTTTGAGTGGGGACGGGTTGATGGGGAGTTGGTGGATTTAAGTGAAGGGAAAGGGTTGTCGATGAGTAAGAAGGTACCGTTGGTGGCCACGTGCAAGGCACGCCGCGTGCTCCAAAATGTTCTTGCCTGAAAAGTATATATAAATATTTTGAATCGAATTAATTCTATATAAAATAATGTAATACTTCTTATTTTATTTTTATGAAGTGGAAGCATGTAAGAGATGGACGTATTGATATATATGGGAAAAACGAGTTAAATTTTGTGTAGTTAGTGATAGGAATAAGATTTGTTCCCAGAAACCTTATCTGTAAGTTCTGAGTCCAAAATCTCATTTATTCTTTAATTTTCTCGTCTATTATTGCGTAAGAGAGAAATAAAAAAACAGAGGAAATGTCTTGCCCTTTCTGAAGATAAATGAGTCAAAGTAGTAAATAATCCTTGAGATCATGAGATGCCCTCACGTCCATCAGTTCAAATATTCTCATTTGGATCAGTACATTTGAGATGGTCATGAAAGTAAAAAATTTATGTCAATTCGAGTTCACATATATATTTTTTTAAATATTACTATTATGTATATCACACTATTATTGTACATATATATGTGTTATCATTATTGTGTATAAACAGTGACACTTCATACATATAACAGTTAAACTCGAACAAAAGAGTTCGCGTGAAATCAAGTTCATAGGAGACCTAATCATTGATACATCTTTATGCATAGGTGGGACAAGATCCCTCAAATTCAAAATTTCTTGTACCACGCATGCATAAAAGTCACATTTGAACAGTTCAAACATTAGAAACATTGATGGTCTATGAACATTATAATATGGTACGGGTTAGATTAATGAATTTTGTTACACTATACTCCCTCCGTAGACTTTGCACAATTACTGTTCCGTTCGTGTTTTAGCGAGCTAGTTTTTTGTTACTATTTAAAATGATAAAGTAATTTTAAAAAAATGCCTATGACAGATGAGGGGTAAGACTATCATACCCCACCTTAAAAGTCACTTTATTATTTCAAATACTAATAAACAACTCGCACGCAAAAACACGAGCAAAAAGTAAGTGTGTTAAGTCTTCTGAGACGGAGGGAGTACAACATTAATTTACTAAATTAGAGAATATCATAACATCATTCATCCCTTTTTACATGCATTTGGTAGGGAAAATTGCTTAAAAGTATCATTTTTCATGGTGTATTACTCTTATATGCTAGCACTTGTATGTAATACTCATATGTGTTATTCTTGACATATGTACCCTTATAATTATAAAATTAATTTTTTTTAGTGATATATGTGTTAAAACCGGTCATTCAATTAATTATCATTATAATTTTGGTAGGACGTTATTATTGGTGTATTGGGTAGGAGAATTTGGTTACTAAGTAATTAATATAAAAAATATATCAATTTTAATATTGCATAATCGATGTGCAAAATATTTACTGGTGTGCAGAATTTATTGTTTACGGATGTGCAAAATTTTGAGGTGCGCAAAATTTTTGTTAGGTTAATATTTTATTACTGATTTTTTTTTAAAATAAAAGGACAGATGATTAAAAAAAATTGGGGTGTGCAGATTTTTTTATGGGTGTGAAGAATTTTTTAGGAGTGTGCAGAATTTTTTTTTACGGGTGTGCAGAATAATTTCGAATATGTAATTTTATTTTGGGTTGATTTAAAATATAAATTTTAAAATTTAAAAAGTGTGGGATGTGTAGAACTTTAAAATCTACATTTTTGGGGGGTGCAAATTTTTTTTACGGGTGTGCAGTATTTTAAAATCTATAATTTTAAATTTTTTACAAGTGTGTACAATTTTTTTTACGGGTGTGCAGCAATTCTCCCGAATCCGGCGAATTTCAGGTTCAACGATCAATGTGTGTTAAGTGATTATACCGATTATTGGTGTGAAATTTCGGAAACGAGCAAATTTAATTTTTTTTCCAAATCTTTGTTGAACAGTTGCAAGATTATTTGTATGTTTAGTGTTGGGTTTATCAATTAGGGAGAATTTTTAGTTTGGGAGTAACGTGTGTTTTGCTCAATTAGAGGGAGAGTAGATGCATGAAAAAATAAATTCAAATATGCAAAATTTGGTTAAAGGTATGTAAGTATTTCACACACAATTTTTGTACTTAGGAGTAACACTTAAAAAGTGTGGCACTTAAGAGTAATAGTGTCTTATAAATGGTACCTATTAGTAACTCCCCCCATTTGGTACTGTGTATCTAAATTAATTATTTTCTCACACTTCCTCAGAAAAAACCTTTCGAACCACATCCCTCGCTTGCATCTGGCAACCAAAGGTATCCTTCTATGTATGGATATCTCAGTTTTCCCTTCTTCCGTATCCACCAATTCCTCATCGACCTGTTGCCAATCAAAGCACTGAATCAGCAACCTGATTGCCAAACTCACGACCCGCTAGGCCAGCCCCTTACCCGGACACGATCTCCTTCCCATTCCAAAAGGCAGCAGCTTCGACGGCCCGATTTCTCCTACTTCAAACCTTTCGGGCTTGAAGCTCGTTGGATCATCCCAGACCGCGGGATCCATGTGAATGGTCCAAGCATTCACAAGCAAGATTGTGCCCCGCGGTATGTCGTATCACGCGAGCTTCAATTCAGCTGAGGCTTCGTGTGGCACGAGTAATGGGACTGTTGGGAATAGGAATGGGGGCGAGACTCGGGAAAATTTCCAACTCCAATCTCCTTGATTTCTACTCTAGGGATGTGTTTGTTGCTAACGTGGGAACCCATTTCTAAAATTTAAAATATAAAATTCTTCTTCTTTTTTTTTAAAGTAGGGATTTTTGTATAAAATTTTAATTCCTCTAAAATTATACTTTAAAATATATAATACGCCTATTTTATTTTTTTCGAACATAGCATCTGCCATTTCGGTGGTCCCCTATTTACCCTATAATAATAATAATAATAATAATAATAATAATAATAATAATAATAATAATAATAATAATAGTAATAATAATAATAATAATAATAACAACAACATAGCACGCGCATGCTCAAGAATTTTCTTCTTTGGTCCCATAATATTTCTGTAATATGTTTTTCAGTCAAACAAATTTTAACTATTCAATTTTAATATCATAACTACCTCGATTGTCTAACTTAATTTGATCTCATAACTATCTTGATTGTCCAATTTGGATCTCATAATTATCTCGATTGTTCAATTTTAATTCAATTTTTGTCGAAAAACATAAAAGGACTTCGTTTTTTTTTATCACGCGTAAGTCATGTGATAGTTAAATTGGAGTTTCAAATGTTGTAGCTGACGTGGACGCTGACTGTTAAAAAAATAGAAATAACAAGAAAATTCCTCCTAAGTAAGTAATGGAGAAAATGAAATTGTTTTTAGCAGTCAACATCCACCTCAGTTACGAACTCTGAAACCTGCACATGACCGAAAACCATACAACTCATATTCATCAAATTGTGTGTTTTTCTGCAGAGTTTATATAAAAAAATCAGTAATTTTAAAGCATGCAAGGTCCGGAATATCAAACCAAAAGAATAGATTCTTGACCAGCTTAACTAGTTGCAAATAAATTCATCAATAAACAAAACATAAACTCGAAGGAACTTTAATGGTATTAATTCAATAGAAAGCACAATTTTAGGCAAGAAATTTCAGATCTAAAAGCACATTATGTTCTAAGAACAAAGAATTAGCAAAAACTTCAAACAAACAACAAAGGCGAATAATATAATAAACAAAACAAAAATACATCGCAAATTAAAACAAAACACGTGGAAGTAAATACCCCATCTTGAATCCCATAAACAAATCCTAAATAATTTATGGAAGTAATTTGCGCTTTTGGTCCCACAGGACACACCCCCTCACGATTTTGGTCTCAAACCTTACATTTTTTTGTCTTAAAGTCGAAAATTTTGATATATTTGATCTCACCGTCAATTTTTCCGTCAAATCAGTTAACACTTTTGGTCCCATAGGATTTTCAGCCAACAGAAGCGCGTGAGGTCTTATGTGGAGGGAAAAACATGACACTTTTGGTCCCATAGGAATTTTTACTCAATTTTTTTATCAAATTTTCCAGAATTTCTCTAATAGGAAAATGCAACTAAACCCCATCCAGAAAATACATAATTGAATCAAAATCAACAATTAGAAGCGAATGTCCATCGTTTAGCAACTGATTTCACGGCCAACCCAAACATATTTTTATGTAATTGCATCAGAGAGGAAGGTTGTCTAAAGTGATCTTATAAACTTCACTCCCCACAATGTGTCACATATCATGTTGTAGCATGAATAATCACGACCTCCAGTTCAGTCTCATAAGTTGTAAGTCGCTCGACGACTTACTATAAAAAGCCTCCGCAAGAGGAAGGCCGCATAAGTAGCTTGTTCATCAAGGCGAGACATACAACCACAGAAACGGTAAGTCGTAAGGTGACTCACAGTTAAAACCACCAGAGGTCAGAAGACGACTTACATTCCGGGCATTCAGGTCGAAAACGACCTGCACCAATCCTAGTCAGCCAACCCGTATGGTCAAGGGAAGCATCCGACAAGCCATGAGATCCGCCTAAGAGGACCGCCCCACGATTGGTGCTCATTAAAGACAGACGACCTCTGACCCGTCAAGGCAAAATGGGCAACTTGCGGGATTGAAGCCTTTCATTCTGCAGATTACCTTATGTAAATTCCCGCCCATGAGGCGGGAATGACCGTATAAATAGGCCTATATGACCACACTTGTAAAGAGGTTGAACACCTTAGCATTCTAGAAAAATATATTACACACAAATACCTGGCTTGGACGCCCCCGGACGTTGTCTGATTCAAAGGACGAACCGGGTCACCAATCTCTTGTTATTTCCCTTTACGTTAATTACCATTAACTCACAACCCTCGTTAAAATCATTGTTTAGCTGGGCAAATTATAGCCAGTCACAACAATTGGCGCCGTCTGTGGGAAAAATTTCTTGAAGAATTCTATCGATTCTTGAGAAGACTCACGTTCTAGAAAACCAAACTGAACAATGGCAATCAACTAGGGAAAAGCTGCTCGATGTCGTTGAAGTTCTTCGTGAGGAGAGAGGACGAAGCCCATTCTCAACCACGCCATGCTGAAAAGGTGGAACGGGATCAAGCCATGGCCCTAGACATGTACCACGGGGAGTCACCGAGAAACTCGACATTTCATCATGATCGCGAGCATGGGGCCAATAACCTGCGCGACGCCCAGGTTGTGGCGTTGGCAAGAACTGTACTGTTGGAAAATGTGGGATTCCAGGATGGGCCAACGGGGTCTAATAATGACCTCGTTATCCCGGATTCGCTACTAGGGACTATGATCACTCTGGCACCTACCCAGAGAAAATCAGCATAGCAACTCTAGATCTCTATAATAGGGAATACGGACCCCAAAGTCCATGTGGCGAAGTACAACTCATACATGGCCTCAATGGGGGCATCGGACGCGATGAAGTGTAGGCTATTCTCCCTGACACTGAGCGACCAGGCCCACATGTGGTACACTTAGCTACCACCCTTCTCCATAGATACTTTCGAACAGTTGGCACGACTATTCTTAAGCCATTACACGGCGATGACACCTCAGCCTGCGATAAGGACAACGCCTCATGAACACGCGTCAGGGTGAAACTGAATCAGGTCGATCCTATGTTGAAAGGATTGATAGACTCATCATTGAAGGAGACCCCATAGGGGACGAAGCTAAACTGTTGGGAGCCATATCCGGCCTCAGGAAAGGTACCAAGTTATGGCGGTGCATGACCGCTGACTATCCAACCAGCTATGTCGACTTCCAGAGAAGGGCTAGCTACCTCATCCATACTATGGAGTTGTTAGAATCCTGGCTCTCGGAGGCCAAAGAGATCTCGGAACCAAAAAAAAGTTCCAAGAAAATCGGGGGTCAATACAAGGTACCCGACAGCTTCAAACCGTTTGAAGAGTCTATCCCGATGAAGCTGATGGGAGCATTAGGCATGATGCCTGGTCATGTCTACGCCCAGATCCAAGGGTGGGATATGATACACGCACCTTGTCCCATTAAAGACAAGAGCAAGCAGAATCCCAACAAGTTTTCTCATTACCACGCCCAGAAGGGGCACTACACCAGCGAGTGTAGAGATCTTTTGAAGCAGCTTTGGAAGCTGTACGAGGATGGTTGTTTGAATGAGTTTGTTAAGAATCCTTGAGTGAACAACGATCAGAATGGACGGGGTCAACAACAAGGCCACCAACCCAGTCAGGGGGAACAAGCGCCAGAAATCCGCCCAGGGCCGCGCCAAGCGAATCGGCTGCGGGTTACCATGCGGGCGTGGGAGGTCGCGTCATACATACCATCTTACCATTGGGGACAATAGGGGGTCTTTCTCCGGCCTGCTCATCAAAACGGCGCATGAAGGCAGAGGTCAGAGCAATGGAGAACCCCCTGAAAATGGTTCTGCCAATCCTAGATGTGACCAAGAAACCTACAAAATTGAGTTCGGGGAGATAGACAAAGCTTGAATCATTTACCCAAACATCGACCCACTGGTCATTAAAGCCAACATCATGGGAACAACCGAATGCCGGCTGTGGTCGACGGAGGGGCTTTCTGCAACATCCTGTTCAAAAGGACCCTAGATCAGCTCGGGGATTATGCAGCATACATCACCCCATGCGACCATATAGTGAAGGGTTTTGGGAATGCTACTGTGAAACCGCTTGGCATGATTCGCCTATCTGTGGAGCTCTTGTCCACCATAGCTGAGAAGGTTAGGAATACTAGGCTCCTAGACTTCCTTGTAATCGACCTCCTGAGTACTTATAATGGGTTCCTCGGGAGGCCGTTTGAGCATGAATTTGAGGCTGCATCCTCTACTTATTACTTCTGTGTAAAATTTCCCACCAAGAGTGGGGTAGTCGGCACCGTCAAGGGTGACCAAGTGCATGCGTATAGTCATCACATAATGGTGTTAGATGATGAAACATGTAACATCAACTCGACCGTCGAAAAGGCAAATAAAAAGAGAAAACACAACGACCTCGATCCTAGAACCGGTCCGGAACCCGAAGAATTCATACTTGAGGCCAAGATAGACGATCCCAGACTTGATGGTCCAGAGCAGTGCCCAGGAGAGGAGCTTGAAAGAGTCCAGGTGGATCCAACTCGACCGGATCTAGAGGTCATCATAGGGTCCAAGATCCCCAACGACCTAAAAATAGAAGTCGTCGACTTCCTAAAGAAAAATTTGGATGTTTTTGTGTGTTAACACAAAGACATAATTGGAATCGACCCCGAGATTGCATGCCACCGGTTACACATCAACCCGACGCGAAGGCCAATAGCTAAAAAAAGGAGGAAATTCGGCCCAGAGAAATATGCTGCCTTGCTGAAGAGGTAAAAAAGTTGCTGGACAACGACTTGATCATGCAAGCCGACCAACCGTTGTGGGTCGCCAACGCAGTACTCATAAAGAAATCAAACGGGACTTAACGACTCTGCATTAATTTCACCGATCTCAATGAGGCATGTCCCAAAGACTTTTTTCCCATGCCGCACATCGATCATCTAATCGACAATACGGCTGGTCATGAAATGATGTCATTCATGGATGCATTCGCCGGATATCATCGATAGCTATGCACGAACCAGACCGGCAACACACTTCATTCTTGACAGAGAAGAACATGTATTGCTGGAAAAGAATGCCTTTTGGTCTAAAGAACGCCGGAGCCACATATCAAAGATTGGTTAACCTCATGTTTGCCGATCAAATAGGCAAGTCGGTGAAAGTATACGTGGACAACATCATCGTCAAGAGTCTGAAAAAGGAAGACCATTTGGCCCACCTCGCGCAAGCTTTCGAGATCCTTAGGAAGTTCAATATGAGACTCAACCCAAAAAACTGTAATTTCGGAGTGGAGTCGGGAAAATTCCCGGGGCATCTGGTCAGCAACTGGGGAATTGAAGCGAACCCAACCAAAGTCCAAGCTATTTTGGATATGGGAGCCCCCAAAACCATGAAAGAAGTTCAGAAACTGACAGGGTGTCTGGCCGCGTTAAACAGATTCATCTCCCGGATGGGGGATAAATGTAAGCCCATGTTCGACACTATCCGAAAAAAGGCGAGGTTCAAATGGACGGCTGAGAGTCAGGATGCCTTTGACAATATCAAAGCATATCTGGCCAACGTCAGCATTTTAGCCAAACCAATCCCCGGTGAGAAGTTGTTTTTATACCTAGCGGCTTCGGAGACCGCTTTAAGCGTAGTGCTCGTGCGAGCAGAAGGCCAGATTCATCTTTCTGTTGGGGAATGAGTTGCATAGATCTATTCGGGTGAATATTTAAATACAAATTTAATTCATTAATTATCACTAGCATGAATTAATCCTATATTAATTCAAATAATAATTACAACAACATATCATGCATATAAAAAGCCAAATAAAACCTACGCATGCGGAATCTATGGGTTTACGTGAACGTACCTCTCGGGATGGCAGTGACTTTGGTCGGACGGACTAACCAAAAGGACTTCCCAAGTATTCCCTTAGCCCTTGCTCGACAATCCGGTGGAAGGATACTCGCGAACAATTAACAAAAGGAAAAAATAAACTTTGTTGCACCACTTATGTGGATTTGCTAATATTTCCAGCACATGAATTGTACTTGGGAATGAAGTAATCATCCCCTATTTATAAGAGGGAGGGTGGTCGAAATTTTAGTGATTTTTCAATGTGGGAAAAGACTTTTCTTGGTCACCAAGAAATCTTGAATATATCCCATATATTTTTTTTCCCATAATTAAAATATTCCACAAAATTCCACCTCCTCTATTTTATGGCATTATTTTTGAAAATTTGATGAAGCAAGAATCCAAGATTTGGATCTTCTTGAATTTATGAGATATTCTTGTATTTCAAGAAATACATATCTTCCATAATATCTTTTCAAGAAAATCAAGAAAATCTTTCTTGCCCCTCTATTTTCAAAATTTTTGAAATTTACTATATAGATAACCAAGTGGGAGATTTCTTGAATTTAATGAGATAATCTTGTATTCCAAGAATACATATCTTCATTCCATAACAAAATTCAAAGAAAATCTTTCTCCCTCTTTTATCCATAATTTTCGAAAATTTTAGAGGAAATATAAGCAACAATATTTATTTTATTTTAATCACCTTTTCAGTTATTGGACTATATGTTGGGCTACTCAGGGGGCCTTTAGGAGAATTAAGATTGAACCTTCTAATGGATCTTGAATATCTAATATTGAGCCACAATATAATTCAAGCCCATAAATATTAATTAATCCCACTACATAATCAATATTGCACTATCCATCTTAACCCATATTACAAATAATATGGCTCCCGTCATTATTTCCCGTGTTTAAGATTATCTAGCCCATCAATTAATTCAAGCCACCGAAATAGCTTTCCGTTAATTAATATCTTTTGTCCTTGGTCGAGAACGGTTCAACATTATTATCCATCTGGAAACTAATTCCACTTGCAAGATTTGGTATGATAAAACTTATGAACCTCCCAAGGGGCAAATCAAGCAAGCGTGCTTGCACACGATTCTTCGTATTAAATCTTAGCAATCACATGTGACCAATAATATTGCCCAAGATAAAAAGTATTGAATCTCTCTCGATTAAGCTACCCATGATAAGTCAAAGCAATAGTTACCGATCCCACGTGATCCTATTTAAGGGACGAAGGTTAAGAAACAACGAACCACCGAGGTCTAATTCTTCCTTGTTCGATTCAAGAATTTATCCTCCCAGAGGTCCTATTCAACAAGATCGATCATGTACTAGTGTAATCTCTTGGTCAAGACAAACCAATCTGAGCCTTACACCTCAACCTTTCGCGATGGTTGTTCATTTCCATCTAGGTCGTGAATGGCGTACTTTTTTAGTTACAAGGGACCGTTAATCTAATCTTCGTGATCTCGGTATCACTAAATTAACTACTGATGTAACACGTATGAATTATTGAATGCTTATGCGAAGAATATATATAACATTCAATCATATTTAAAGCATCGATGATAAAACAATTTATTTCAAAAATAAGTCTAAAAATTGATTTTAGATTATACAAAGTAAAAAGCATACTTTTCAAAGATAATCCCAACAATCTCCCACTTATACTCAAAGTCCGCTTTTAAGTATACTACAACACGTCTCGAGTAGTCCGTGACATCTAATGTCACCTACACGAACCTAATAATTTCTCCCACTTATACTCAAAGCAGTTAGGCAACGGTCTTGACACCCATTCCACTCACATGTCTCTCGAATGTATTCAGAGGCATGCTTTGTGAATGGATCTGCTAGTCGCCCTTAGACGCTATCTTTGCCACATCTATATCTCCTCTCTTAACGATTTCTCGTATAAGATGTCTTTTCCTTTAATGTGTTTGTTTGACTCGTGGACTCTTGGTTCTCTTGAATTTGCAACTGCCCCTAGTAGATATTGCTAGACAAATTCGAACACCATCCAAGTCCACTAAGAAGATCTAGAGCCCAATCGGTTCTTTCACCGCTTCACAAGACTCTTTACCCGAGTCCCATGGTTGAGTCGGTGATGCATTTACTTCACACTCATCCATTTGATGGCTACACTTCCCAAATGGAAACACACTAACCGAGGCGGATAATTTACGAAATCTACATCGATTGGAAATCCGAGTCCGTTAATAGCCGATGGGGATTGGAGTATCGATGATAAATCAACATTCTATCCCGAGGTTCTTTTAAGACACTTCAGAATGTTGTTAACTGTCGTCCAATGCGCTTTCCCTGGGTTACTTTGATATCTTGCTACCATGCCTACGGCAAAGCAGATATCCGGTCTCGTACATAGCAATGCATACATAAGGTTTCCGACAGCCGAAGCACAAGGAATACCTTTCATGTCATCTATCTCCTTTTCCTCTTAGGGAACATTTTCTTGGATAAATGGATTCCAAGTCCGAAAGGTACTAATCCTTTCTTGGAATCTTGCATGCTGAATCGTTTCAAAAACCAGTGTCTATGTATGAAACTTGCGATAACCCGATCATCCTTTTCTAGCGATCTCGAGTTATCTTGATCCCAAGGATATGTCCGGCTTTCCCTAAGTCTTTCATATCAAACTATTTTGAAACCATGCCCTTACGTCTGATCACACCTTCACATCGTTCCCGATGATCACAATGTCATCTACGTATAGTACTAAGAATACCAATGCAGTTCCGAAACGCTTTTTATACACACAACTTTCAAACTTGTTTTGATCAAACCCATAAGACTTTATTACATGATCAAAACTTTGGTTCCAAGCTCTGGATGCCTGTTTGAGTCCGTAAATGGACCTCTTGAGCTTTACAAACTAGGTGTTTTTGGCCTGTTTCAATGAAAACATGGGGTTGTTGCATATAGATCTCTTTATCAAGACTTCCGTTAAGGAAAGCTGTCTTGACATCTATTTGCCAGACTTCAAAGTCGAAATGCCAGCAATCGATAAGAGAATACAGATGGACTTAAAGCAGCTTACTGGCGAAAAAAGTTTCCTCATAATCGATCCCTTTCTTTTCGAGTATAACCTTTAAGCCATTAGTCTTGCTTTTAAAGGTTTCAACCTTCACGTCGATCCTCTTTTCCTCTTATATACCCACTTGCATCTAATGGGTTCGACCCATTAAGTGGTTTCGACTAGCTCCACACTCTATTATGAAACATAGTACCCATTTTGGTTTTCATTCTTTGTTTGCCAAGAATCGCATCCTTATCTTAGAGTGCCTCGTCATACGTCCATGGTCTGATTCCGGGAATCAAGTCCGAGGACTCTCCTATTCCCATGAATCTCTCGAGAACATCTAACAACCCTCCCCACTATGACTAGGCTCCGATTGTGAAAATATCGTTTGGTATATCATCTAAGTACATCGGCCTTTGAGGTTTTGCCCTCTAAGCTCATTTAAGGTAATCTCACTTCTAGGTTTTCTTTGGTTCATATAGTTTTCTTCCAAAATCTAAAGTGGGTGCGGATGTCCACCTTTTTGATCTTGAACTATAGAACATACACCCTTTTGTTCCCTCGGGTATCCTACAAAAAAAATTTCCTTAATCCCGATCGAGGATCCATTTATCAGTTTCCTTGTCCAACCCAGTAGGCGGGACACCCCAAAGTTCTCATGTGTCTCATACTAGACTTGCGCTTGGTCCACAATTCTTTGGGGTTACGGGAACCCGATTTGGATAGCACCAAGTTCAGAATATAAGTCGCTGTTTTCCAAGGCATGACCCCCGAACGACTCGGGAAGATCCGTATAACTCATCATTGATCTAACCATTTCCAAAAGAATTATATTGCTTTGCTCTGCAATCCCCGTTTTGTTGAGGGGTTAAAGATGCGAGTTGGGATACAATCCCTTCATCAGATAAGTAGTTCAAAAACTCATCGCTGAGGTATTCGCCTCCACTATCAGATCGTAGATACTTGATACGTTTTTCCACATGATTCTCTGCTTGAGCCTTAAATTCTTAGAATTTCTCAAAGGTCTCAGATTCATGCTTCATAAGGAAAATGTACCATGAGTAATCATCAATAAAATTACTCATAACCTTCTCTTGCTTTGGTTGACATTGAACTACGCACATCTGTGTAAACGATTTCTAACACTTCTTTGGCCCTATTCCCCTTGGCTCCAAATGCCCTCTCGGTCATATTACTCTCCAAACATGATTCGTAGGTTGGAATCGATTAAATTGGAGAAAACCTTAGTGAACCGTGTCTTCACCAACCTTTGGATCCTCTTTGGATTTATATGACCCTAATCTTAGATGTCAAAGAAGTGTCTCGTTCACATCTGACGAACGTTTTCTTTTCTCGGAAACAGTTGATGTGTTATAGGATACATTTCGTGAGTGGTGTGCACAATTAATGTTGGGGATTATACTGAAAAGTATGCTTTTACTTTGTATAATCGAAAACCTAATTTTCGGACTTATTCTTGAAATAAATTGTTTATCATCGATGCTTTAAATATGATTGAATGTTACATATATTTCTTTATAAACTGTTCAATAATTAAATGCGTGTTACATCAGTAGTTAATTTAGTGATACCCGATCACGAAAGATTAAATTAACGTCCGCTTGTAACTATAAGTCGCCATTCACCACCTAGATGGAAATGAACAACCATCGCGAAAGGTTGAGGTGTAAAGGCTCGAGATTGGTTTGTCTTGACCAAGAGATTACACTAGTGCATGATGATCTGTTGAATAGGACCTCTGAAGGATAAATTCTTGAGAATCGAACAAGGAAGAATTAGACCTCGATGGTTCGTTGTTTCTTAACCTTCGTCCCCTTAAATAGGATCACGTGGGATCGGTAACTATTGCTTTGACTTATCATGGGTAGCGAATCGGAGAGAGATTCAATACTTTTTATCTTGGGCAATATTATTGGTCACATGTGATTGCTAAGATTTAATACAAAGAATGCGTGTGCAAAAATCGCTTTTGATTTGCCCCCTTGGGAGGTTCATAAAGTTTTATCATACCAAATCTTGCAAGTGGAATTAGTTTCCGGTATGGATAATAATGTTGAACCGTTCCTCGACCAAGGACAAAAGATATTAATTAATGGAAAGCTATTTGGTGGCTTGAATTAATTAATGGGCTAGATAATCTTAAACACGGAAATAATGACCGGGAGCCATATTGAATATTTGTAATATGGGTTAAGATGGATAGTCAATATTAATTATGTAGTGGGATTAATTAATATTTATGGGCTTGAATTATATTGTGGCTCAATATTAGATATTCAAGATCCATTAGAAGGTCCAATCTTAATTCTCCTAAAGGCCCCCTGAGTAGCCCAACATATAGTCCAATAACTGAAAAGGTGATTAAAATAAAATAAATATTGTTACTTAATATTTCTCTAATTATTTTTGAAATTATGGATAAAAGAGGGAGAAAGATTTTCTTTGAATTTTGTTATGGAATGAAGATATGTATTCTTGGAATACAAGATTATCTCATTAAATTCAAGAAATCTCCCACTTGGTTATTTATTAAGAAATTTCGAAATTTTTGGAAATATAGTGGACAAGAAAGATTTTCTTGATTTTCTTGAAAAGATATTATGGAAGATATGTATTTCTTGAAATACAAGAATATCTCATAAATTCAAGAAGATCCAAATCTTGGATTCTTGCACCTTATAATTTTCGAAAATTCCATAAACTTGAGGAGGTGGATTTTTTGTGGAATATTTTAATTATGGGAAAAAGAATATATGGGATATATTCAAGATTTCTTGGTGACCAAGAAAAGTCTTTTCCCACATTGAAAAAACACAAAATTTCGTTCACCCCCCCCTATATATAGGGGATGATTAGTTCATTCCCAAGTACAATTCCATGTCTTTGGAAATATTAGCAAATCCACATAAGTGGTGCAACAAAGTTTATTTTTCCTTTTGTTAATTGTTCAGTATCCTTCCACGGATTGTCGAGCAAGGGCTAAGGGAATACTTGGGAAGTCCTTTTGGTTAGTCCGTCCGACCAAAGCCACTTGCCATCCCGAGAGAATGCGTTCACGTAAACTTCGTAGATTCCCGCGTCGTGGGTTTTACGTGGCTTTTTATATGCATGATATGTTGTTGCAATTATTATTTGAATTAATATAGGATTAATTCATGCTAGTAATAATTAATGAATTAAATTTGTATTTAAATATTCACCCCGAATAGATCTGTGCAACTCATTCCCCAACAATTAATTGTATAGAGATCATTCAACAACGTTCCATGACAGATAAATTTATCAAAAAAATGGTAACAACTTTTATTAAAAAAAAAGTAACCAAAATATCCATCATAAAAGTTTAGAAACCGAAAATGAATTCTTTCTAAAAATCCGGAACGTAAAGAATATCTCAAAAAATTAAAGCACTGTCTTCAAAAGACAGGTGCACTTCTCCCACTGCTTCAGCTGCCACTTTCGTAGCATCGCCCAGTGTGATGAGGATCTCACTTCCACTTAGTTGTCGGATCCTTTTGAACCCCTGTAACCTGAAACAAACATGATCGATGGATCCAGTATCCACCACCCATAAATGGGAGGCATCTGCCCGCTAAACAAGTTTCAACAACTAGTGAGTGAGGATTACCTTTCTTTCCTTTCCTTTTGGGATTGGAACAGTGACCTCAATGTCCTTTCTCCCCGCAATTGAAACATATTCCTTTTGGTTCTTTCTTGACACCCAACCGATAACCGTCTTTTCTCACTTTTCTTAATGATGAGTTTGCTTTGGTTCGACCATTTTCCTTTTCTTGAGATCGGCCTTCCATCGCCTAGATCTCGAAAAAGGCTTTTGATCACCAATGCTTCGTCTTTCTTTCCTAAATGCATCTCCACTTTCTCCAAGGCTTCTTGAAGATCATCCATGGTAAACATGTGATCACTCATCACAAAACCACAAAAAAATTCATCAAGCTCCTTGGCGAGTAAACAATGAAATTTGATTTGGGGCGTCATCACAATACTTAGTTCCGAGATAAGCCAGTTTCAAAAAATGGTTCTTGACTCTGAGAACATGCTCCCTTACAGGTGTTCCCTCAACCATCTTCAGCCTAGCCACATCGTATTTTTTAAACTGATCGATCATGCGGTCTTTTGTTGAAAATATTTCTTCAAGACTTTGCATAATTTCCGCAGCGGACTCAACACCTTCATGGACGTGTTTCAAATCATCAGACAGTGAAGTCAAGATTACACATTTCATGGGTTCATTGGCCTGCTCCCAAATATTATACTCATGTCTTGCCGCATCGGTTGATTCATCGGTAGGCATCGTGGCTTGGGTACATCAAGAATCGATAATGTTTTTGTGCGGTAGGACATGCATCATATTTAGTTTCCAAACATTATAGTTTTCTCCAGATAATTGGTGTTCTTTGAGTGTATATAACAGTGGATTAAAAGGTTGCGACATGATGTACTGAAATAAACAATAATATGCATAAGCACAAATATATCACAAGGTTTGATCACATGCATCATATTAAAATCTCAAAAAAATATGAACATCGTCGTGCCTGACATCTCAAAAAAAAATTTAAATAAGCCGTTGAGTGGGTCATTATTTAAACACATTCAAGCGAATTTACAAAACAAGAACAATTACAAACCTTTAATATCCAGTTAATAGTTGGCTCCCCTTGACCAATATAAAATTGACAGGACTTGAGAGAAGTATATGCATATCAATTTTATACCTAAAATAATAACCATGATTAAATCTGGGATTACTATTTCGCTTTGATCGAGCCTCGTTGGGAGGGTCATAAATGCATATTAGTAATAACCCACAATCATCCGTTTGGAATTCATTCATGTAAAATCTATCTTTTGACCGTCCCGTTGGAAATTTCTCCAAAAGAATTCACAAATAAATAAATCATGGAGGTCGAAATTAATTGAATTTTATTATCCTAATAAAATTGTCAATTAATTATTTAAACATACTTAGTAATTTTGAAGTTGAGATTTTTCAATTTGGCAACTCTCATGCAAACACATTTAAAACAAATTAAATAAAGCATAAGATAGCCTGAAATAAAATCAAGCAAAAGCGAAAAAATAAACATATTGGGCACAAATTATCCAATTGCCATGGTTTGATTTTTCTTGGCTTGATCTTGAAGAAACACGTCTCGAATTTCTCCCACTCGTTAAATCTCGAAAAAATACTTAAATCTCGAATCGCCACGCCCAGCGGCTCTCGGTAAGGATGCTGCGCCGCGTCCGGCCGCCGCTGGCCTAGGGCAACTTCTCGGCACCCGCTTTCGGCGAACGCGCCCTTCCGATCTTCGACCGCGCCTCGGCGGTATCGGCGAGCATCGGCAAATCTCGGCGTCGCAGCGCATCCGCGTCTGTGGCCTTCGCCCGCCTCCGCCTTCGCCGCGTCCTCAGCGGCGCCGCGTCTCCCTTAGCGCCCAGCGTCCGCCAAATCGCTTCGGCTTTGGAAGCCTTTTCGCCCGTCACCGCCCTTCATCTCGCCCTTCAGCCGGCCAGCCTACTCGCCTGTACTGCGCCCAAAGCGTGCCCGGCCAGCGCGCCGCCGCCTGATTTCGATTACGGATTTAATTTAATTCTTCGTCTCTTTTGTTCCGGATCCTAAGTATAATTTATTTACAAAAATAAATAAACCTGATCTAGACTAGTCTATTACATTGATCAAATCAAACAAATCTGGTCTCTACTCGTGGATTTTCTCACGAGGCAAAAAAAACAAATCCGAACGAATCGAATTAAAAAACCATAGTTTATATGCATGCAAAATAAAACATTAAAATCCATGACAATTGAATACTGCAAAAAGCAGATCTAATAGATTCTACTATCGATTTCAAATTTAATGTCCCACGAATTAAATTACAATTTAAAAAATTGAGCAAAAAAACATTGGCTCGATACGATTGTTGGGGAATGAGTTGCGCGGATCTATTACAGGTGAATATTTAAATACAAATTTAATTCATTAATTATCACTAGCATGAATTAATCATATATTAATTCAAATAATAATTCAACATCATATCATGCATATAAAAAAGCCACATAAAACCTACGTCATGCGAATCTACGGGTTTCGTGAACGCGTCCTCTCGGGATAAGCGGTGACTTGGTCGGATGGACTAACCAAAAGGACTTCCCAAGTATTCCCTTAGCCCTTGCTCGACAATCCGGTTGGAAGGATACTCATGAACAATTAACAAAAAGAAAAAATAAACTTTGTTGCACCACTTATGTGGATTTTTAATATTTCCAAAGACATGGAATTGTACTTGGGAATGAACTAATCATCCCCTATTTATAAGAGGGAGGGGTGGTCGAAATTTTAGTGATTTTTCATTGTGGGAAAAGACTTTTCTTGGTCACCAAGAAATCTTGAATATATCCCATATATTCTTTTTCCCATAATTAAAATATTCCACAAAATTCCACCTCCTCTATTTTATGGCATAATTTTCAAAAAATTGATGAAGCAAGAATCCAAGATTTGGATCTTCTTGAATTTATGAGATATTCTTGTATTTCAAGAAATACATATCTTCCATAATATCTTTTCAAGAAAATCAAGAAAATCTTTATTGCCCTCTATTTTCAAAAATTTCGAAATTTACTATATAGATAACCAAGTGGGAGATTTCTTGAATTTAATGAGATAATCTTGTATTCCAAGAATACATATCTTCATTCCATAACAAAATTCAAAGAAAATCTTTCTCCTCTTTTCCATAATTTTTCGAAATTTTAGAGGAAATATAAGCAACAATATTTATTTTATTTTAATCACCTTTTCAGTTATTGGACTATATGTTGGGCTACTCAGGGGGCCTTTAGGAGAATTACGATTGGACCTTCTAATGGATCTTGAATATCTAATATTGAGCCACAATATAATTCAAGCCCATAAATATTAATTAATCCCACTACATAATCAATATTGCACTATCCATCTTAACCTATATTACAGTCAATATGACTCCCGGTCATTATTTCCCGTGTTTAAGATTATCTAGCCCATCAATTAATTCAAACCAAAATGAAATAGCTTTCCGTTAATTAATATCTTTTGTCCTTGGTTAGAGGAACGATTCAACATTATTATCCATCTGGGAAACTAATTCCCTTGCAAGATTTGGTATGATAAAACTTATGAACCTCCCAAGGGGGCAAATCAAGCAAGCGTGCTTGCATACGATTCTTCGTATTAAATCTTAGCAATCACATGTGACCAATAATATTGCCCAAGATAAAAAGTATTGAATCTCTCTCGATTAAGCTACCGGGATAAGTCAAAGCAATAGTTACCGATCCCACGTGATCCTATTTAAGGGGCGAAGGTTAAAACAACCACGGCTGAGGTCTAATTCTTCCTTGTTCGAGTTTGAAGAATTTATCATACATAGGTCCTATTCAAATGTCGGTCATGCACTAGTGTAATCTCTTGGTCAAGACAAACCAATCCAGAGCCTTACACCTCAACCTTTCGCGATGGTTGTTCATTTCCATCTAGGTCGTGAATGGCGTACTTTTTTTTAGTTACAAGGATTTGTTAATCTAATCTTCGTGACTGGTATCACTAAATTAACTCTGATGTAACACGTCACGAATTATTGAACAGTTATGCGATAAATATATATAACATTCAATCATATTTAAAGCATCAGTGATAAACAATTTATTTCAGTAAATAAGTCTGAAAATTCAGTTTCGATTATACAAAGTAAAAAGCATACTTTTCAGTATAATCCCAACACTTTCCATATACTTCGTCAGTCAGACATTAAATGAAACCGAGCAGTGATACCCTCTCCTGGAAAAATTAGCTTATGCCTTGGTCATGAGCGTGAGAAAGCTGAGGCCTTACTTCTTCGATCACCAAGTTGAGGTCGTCACTTTCTTGCCCCTCCGCAACATACTTCATCGACCTGATACATCAGGCCGGTGCCTTAAATGGGCCATTGAGGTTGGGCAGTACGGGGTGACCTACTCGCCACGACCTGCAATAAAAGCTCAGGCACTGGCCGACTTCCTCGTCGAACTAACTCTCCCCCCAGGATCCAGCAGTTCGATCGGCCCACCGCGGGAATTGTATGTAGTAGGATCGACAACTGCTAAAAAGTCGGGGGCAGGGGTAGTATTGATCAGTCCGGATGGCACTTCTTTCCAAAACGCCATCACTTTCGACTTCCCTGCCTCCAATAACGAAGCTGAATACGAATCACTCATCGGCGGCCTGGAGATGTCCATAGCGATGGGCATAAAAAACTTCAGGTACATACAAACTCCCAGCTTGTGGCACGTCAAGTATCGAGGGAGTATGAGGCTCGGGATGAGAGAATGTCGACCTACCAAGAGGTCGTCAAAACACTTTGCCTGAAGTTTGAACAAATTCACATCAAGCTAGTACCAAGGGATGCGAACTCTCAAGCCGATGCATTGGCACAACTAGCGACTTCAGAGAGGCTAGCAGAGATGAAGGATGTCACCATCACAAAACTCTCCCACCCCTCCACTGCTAACACAGCGGTCGCTACCCTAGACACCATGAACTTGAGCTGGATGACACCCATCATCGACTACTTGATGACCGGGGCATTACCAACAGACAGAATTCAGGCAAAACAAATGCAGCTAAGGGCAGCAAGGTACACACTGATTAATAACGAATTATATAAACGAGGTTTCAGCACACCACTGCTCCGATATGTTACACAAGAGCAGGGGCAAATTATACTGCGAGATATTCACGAAGGGGTATGCGGAAACCACGTTGGGGGGCAGTCAATCGGTCATAAGACGACGAGACAAGGGTATTTTTGGCCGACTTTAAGAGCCGATGTCATGGTTTTTGCCAAGAAATGTCATAAATGTCAAGTTCATGCACCATCAATCAAGGTCGCCCCAAAAGAGCTCACCAGCATCCTCAGTCCTTGGCCCTTTGCAAAGTGGGGGATAGATATCATCGGGCCACTACCAACAGCCTCTGGCTCAGTTAAGAATGCCCTAGTCACGGTGGATTACTTCACAAAATGGGCCGAGGCTGAGGCATTGACAAACATAGATCAAGATCACGTCATCAAATTCATATGGCGGAACATCATCTGCAGATTCGGCCTACCACAAGCAATCATATCAGATAATGGGAAGCAGTTCAATGGCCTCAAGGTCGATAATTTCTTTAGAAAGTGGAAAATCACCAAGCTCTTCTCTACCCCATATCACCCTTAATCGAATGGTCAAGTCGAGGCTGTGAACAAAATCATCAAACATACCCTAAAAGCAAAGATTGAGGGAGGTAGAGGAAAGTGGGCTAACGAGCTGCCAGACGTTTTATGGTCCTATAGAACGACCTGCCGCAACTCGACTGGAGAGACTCCTTACTCAATGGCCTTTGGTACAGAGGTAGCCATACCTTCAGAGATCGAATTCCCAACCCTCCGAACATCTCAGGACACTATCAATCAGAATGATGAAGCTCTAGCCAGAAATCTCGATCTACTGGATCAAAGACGACTAGAGGCTAATATGAGGAATGCTAGATACAAGCAACAATCAGAAAAATACTATAACTCAAAGGTACGACTTCGACAGTTCAAGGAAGGGGATCTTGTATTGAAGAAAACACTTGGGATATCCAAAGGTACATTTAGCCCAAATTGGGAAGGCCCATTCAAAGTCACGAAATTTCTGTCTAATGGAGCTTATGAACTCGAAGGCCCAGAGGGCATAAAGGCTCAATACCCTTGTAATGCGTCTCACTTGAAAAAATACTATCAGTAGGTTCGAAATCACATCCTTGTAAAACTTTAGGCCAATAAATAATAATGATTTCTTTCCTTTTCATGTTTCCCGTGTTAAACCAATGGAGGTCGCATATGTAAAATATCGACCTCCCGAGGAACGACTTTCGACATACCTGCGGTGAGGTCGCCACCCTAAGCGGTGCGACCCTCCCCTAACTTTGTAAGACGACTAAGTAAGGTTCAATAACAAGCCGCATGCAAATAATACGGCAAGAAAATGTTACTATATCGCAATGACAATAAGACGATATGAACAAATGCAAATATATAAAGTCGCTTAAGGAAATCAAGTCGGCACAATGAAAGGAAAAAAAAGAAATTCATTAATAACAAAGGCCCAAAGGTCGGTACATCATAGAGCCCAAAGGCTAGTTACATCAAGCGGCTTAAAGCCAACAGGACACAAAGATACATCATGATAACTGATAGCAGACGATTTACCAATACCCAACTTCCACGACTGGTAGACGACTTCCGGCTTTGGGGCACGCTGATCAAAAGTACTGTTGGAGATGGGGTTCAACAACTTCTCAATCTCCTTTTTCTTATCAGGATTCTTAAAGTTACCGTTCTTTAGAACAACCAGAATCCCATCAGCAGCACCACTGACTATGTTCAAAGGTTGCCCACCTAATTATTGCTGAATGATACTGGTGGTTGTGGGCAGCTCGCCTCCTCTGTCTTGGGCTGGTAAACACCTTCTTCAGAGGCCGATTGAGGCCTGCCCGTCTGGAGGTGCCATTCCCGACGTCCCAGCGACCTCGGGTTGGGCCCCAGTCTCGCCCGTCTAAGTCTCGAGGACCATCTCAGAACTCCCCGGTTGCGTCTCATCGGGGTCGGGAGTAGGGTGCACGATCCGGCATTGATTAGGAAAGAAGGACAAATCAATGCCCAATCCTTCTAAATCTTTGATCTCCAGCACGACGACGGAGTCGGGAGGATTGTCACGAACATAGTCGGCCAGCTCAGCAACAAGATCAGTGAGGTCGGCAGCAGGGTTCTTCCGACGAATGGTTCGGATGGCACCTGCTACCGCCAAGACATAAAATTGACATTTTGCTCCTCGACCCGTTTGAAATGTGCATCTTTGGCGGTTAGCTCTTCCCCAACCTCGATATCCTTGCTGATCAACTCCTCCTTCAGCCGGGCCATGACACCCCTTTCCTCCCTGAGCAGGTCCTCCGCGACCTTCAACTGGCCCTCGAGCTCCGAGACTCTTTTGGCCAAGTCGATCTTGGCAGTCTCCAGCTTCTTCTGTTGGGAAATTCGGGGTGCCCAAATCTTTTCAAGGTGTATTTAAAAATATATTTAAATTATTCAATTAATTGCTAACATGAATTAATCCTAAATCAATTCAACATAATAATTAAACAAGCAATTAGCAACATACGTACACTTAATCCACGTAAATCCTAAGCATGCGGAATCTAGGAGTTACGAGATTACATACCTCTTGTAGAAATAACCGTTGAGACGATGGATCAACCCAAAGTGCCTTCTCAAGTATGTCCATCGTCCACGAACGTAATCCGGTGGAAGGATTCTCACGAACGATTTTAAAAAAGGAGAAAATAAAATATTTGCCACCACCTTTGTGGATTTCTAATTTTTCCAACACATGAAATTGCATTGGGGATGAAATATTCATCCCCTATTTATAGGACAAGGGGGGTCGAAAATTTTGACCTAATTGGGTCATTGAGAAATTTTCTTGCTTCTTCCTCAAGATACAATCTTGAATATATCCAATATATTCTATTTCCCAAAATATCTCCCAACAAAAACTTCCCCTCCCTTCTTGTCCATAATTTTCGAAAATATCAAAATAAATAGGGAAGGAAGAAGATCTTTTACCTTTCTTGAATTTATGGGATAAACTTTTATCTCAAGAATACTTATTCCATAAAATCTTTCCAAGAAAATCAATAAAATATTTTTCTCTCTCCTACTCATAATTTTTGAAAATAATAAGGAAAAATAGTCAATAATATTTTCTTCTCATTTTCATTAATTGCACTTTAATTGGGCTATTTGAGGGCCTTTAGGAGAATTAAGATTAGACCTCCAATGGGCTATGAATCTTTAATATTAAGCCAAATATTATTCAAGCCCATTAATATTAATTTATTCCACTATAAAATTAATATTGAACTATCCATCTTAACCCATATTACGATTTCACAATAATATGGCTCCCGGTTATTATTTCTCGTGTTTAAGATTATCTAGTCCACTAATTAATTAAGCCACTGAACAAGCTTTATATTAATTAATATCTTTGTCTTTGGAGTAAAGACAACTCAACATTATTATCCATACCGGAAATAAATTTTCACTTGCAAGATTTGGTATGATAAAGCTTCTGAGCCCACCAAGGGGACAAATCAAGCAAGCCGTACTTGCACACGATTCTCCGTATTAAATCTTAGAAATCGTCATGTAACTAATAATATTGCCCAAGATATAAGGTATCGAATCGTGTTGATTCTCTTCCCATCATAAATCAAAGCAATAATTACTAATTTCACACGATTCTATTTAAGGGACGGAGATTAATAAATAACGAACCACTGAGGTCTAATCCTTGTACATTTAGTACCGAAGAATTTATCCTCCTATAGGTCCTATTCAGCGCATCATAATGCACTAGTGTAATCTCTTGGTCAAGACAAGCCAATCTGAGCCTTACACTTCAACCTTTCACGATGGATTGTTCATTTCCATCTGGGTTGTGAATTTGTACTTACTTACGAGGAACTGTTAATTTGATCTTCCGTGATCTGGTATGTAACACGTACTATTTATTGAACTTATTTGCAACAAATATATATAACATTCAATCATATTTAATGCAACAGTGACAAATAATTTATTTCACTAAATAAATAAGAAATTCAGTTTGGTTATACAAAGTAAAAAGCATACTTTCCAGTATAACCCCAACAATCTCCCACTTATACTCAAAGTCTGCTTTTAAGTATACTACAACACGTCTCGTGTTCTACTTGACATCTAATGTCACCTACACGAACCTAATAATATTTCTCCCACTTATACTCAAAGCAGATTGGCAATTCTCTTGACACTCATTCCTTCCACATGTCTCTCGAATGTATTCTGAGGCAGACCCTTTGTGAATGGATCTGCTAGGTTATCTTCCAACGCAATATTTGTCACCTCTATGTCTCCTCTCTTAACGATTTCTCGTATAAGATGGTATTTTCTTTCTATGTGTTTGCTGGCTTTGTGGGCTCTCGGTTCCCTAGAGTTTGCAACTGCTCCGGCATTATCACAGTAAACCATGATTGTGTTGGGCAAATTCGGAATAAAGTCCAAGTCCACTAGGAAGTTCTTGAGCCAAACCGCTTCTTTCGCTGCTTCACAAGCAGCTACATATTCGGCTTCCATGGTAGAATCTGCAATGCATTTCTGCTTAACGCTTCTCCATGTAATGGCTATTGGGGTTATACTGAAAAGCATGCTTTTTACTTTGTATAATCGAACTGAATTTCTTATTTATTTACTTAAATAAATTATTAATCACTGTTGCATTAAATATGAATGAATGTTATATATATTTATTGCAAATCTGTTCGATAAGTAAGTACGTATTATGTTGTAGTTAATTTGGTGATACCAGATCACAAAAGATCAAATTAACAGTTCCTCGTGATTAAGTACAAATTCACAACTCAAATGGAAATGAACAATCCATCATGAAAGGTTGAAGTGTAAGACTCAGATTTGCTTGTCTTGACCAAGAGATTACACTAGTGCATTATGATGCACTGAATAGGAGGATTAATTATTCGGTACTGAATATACAAGAATTAGACCTCAGTGGTTCGTTATTTCTTAATCTTCATCCCTTAAATAGGATCGTGTAAAATTAATAAATATTGCTTTGACTTATGATGGGAAGAGAGTCAATGCGATTCGATACCTTATATCTTGGGCAATATTATTAGTTACATGACGATTTCTAAGATTTAATACGGAGAATCGTGTGCAAGTACGGCTTGCTTGATTTGTCCCCTTGGTGGGCTCAGAAGCTTTATCATACCAAATCTTGCAAGTGAAACTTTATTTCCGGTATGGAAAATAACGTTGAGCTGTCTTTACTCCAAGGACAAATATATTAATTAATATAAAGCTTGTTCAGTGGCTTAATTAATTAGTGGACTAATATAATTTTAAACACGGGAATAATGACCGAGAGCCATATTATAGTAAAGTCGTAATATGAGTTAAGATGGATAGTTCAATATTAATTTTATAGTGGAATTAATTAATATTAATGGGCTTGAATAATATTTTGGCTTAATATTAAAGTTTCATAGCCCATTGGAGGTCCAATCTTAATTCTCCTAAAGGCCCCTCAAATAGCCCAAACTTAAGTCCAATTAATGAAAAGGAGAACAAAATATTCTTGCCTAATATATTCAAAAATATTGTAGGAAAGAAGAAGAAAGATTTTCTTGATTTTCTTGAAAAGATTTTTATGGAAAGAGATAAGTATTCTTGTAATACATAATTATCCCATAAATTCAAAAAACAAAATCTTGTTTCTTTTTCCTTGTAAATTTTTGAAAAAATAGGATAAAGGGGAATGAGATTTTTATGGAAAAATTTAATTATGGAGAAAAGAATATATGAGATATATTCAAGATTTCTTGGAGATCAAGAAAAAGATTTTCTTCCTTATTTTTCTATTGAAAAAAATCACCCCCCTTAGTCCTATAAATAGGGGATGAATTTTTCATTCCCAAGTGCAATTCCATGTGTTGAAAATATTAGAAATCCACAAAGGTGGTGGCAAAATAATTTTATATTTCTCCTTTGTTATAATCGTTCGTGCGAATCCTCCCACTGCATTACGTTCGTGGACTTGGGATATATTTGGGAAGACTCTTTGGGTTGATCCAACGTCCCAACAGTTGTCTCTACAAGAGGTATGTAATCTCGTAACTCCTAGATTCCGCATGCTTAGGATTTACGATGATTATGTGTATGCATGTTGTTTATTTGCTTATTAATTATTATGTTGAATTGATTTAGGATTAATTCATATTAGTAATTAATTGATTAATTTAAATATGCATTTAAACTCACCTCGAATAGATCCGGGCACCCCTAATTTCCCAACAACTGGTATCAGAGCCTCGATTTCGAGCTCTGACTTTTAAATTGTTATTTAAATTATGTTGGCCATTAAATTGAAAATTGAATAGTAGAATTGCTAGATCTGTTTTTCAGGTATCCAATTGTCATGGTATTTAATGTGTTTATTTATTCATGCGTATGAATGGTTTTTAATTCAACTTGTTCAAATTTATTTTTCTCGTGAGAAAATCCACGAGTAGATTAGGCTATTTGATTTGTTCAATGTAATAGACTAGTCTAGATCATAGGTTTATTTATTTTGTTAAATAAATTGTAACCGGATCGAAGACGAAGACAAGGATTAAAGTAGAGATTTGAAAACCGTGCAGGTTATTGGAAGAGAGGGGCATTATTATTTGGGCTATTATGAAGATTAATTTGGCCCACTACAAATGGAATCTTGAATTATCAATAACCTATATTATACCAATATATTTATTCAAGCGCGGAATATTAATTAATCAGCGTAATTACGTAAGATGTATTGCACTACCATCTTAACCCGTCGATCTTTGAAGGATATGCGAATATGTTTTGTTTGGTGCACGGGTGCGATTGTTTAGACCATGGCGGCGGATCCATTAATTAATTCAAGCCCACTTGAAAGCCTTAGATTTTTTTTCCAACGAGTAGAAATTCAAGATGACGTTTCTTCAATGTGTTTATTTTCTGCTTTGCTTGATTTATTGTTGTATTTTCTTGTGCTTTATTTAAACTGTTTAAATGTGTTTGCATGAGAATTGCCCAACGAAAAATTTCAAATTCAAAAATTACTAAGTATATTTTAAATAATTAATTCGGTTGTGAATCGAATTAATTTTGAACTCCATGATTTATTTATTTGTGAAATCTTTTGGAGAAATTCCCCTATGGGACGGCCAAAAGAAAGTCTTCACATGAATAAATTCTCAAAAGGATGATTGTGAATTATTATTAGTGGCGACGATGACCCTGTTGGGATTATACTGAAAAGTATGCTTTTTACTTTGTATAATCGGCCCAATTTCGAGACTTATTCTTTGAAATAAATTGTTTATCAATGATGCTTTAAATATGATTCAATGTTACATATATTTCTTTGGATAATCGTTCAATAATTAAATGCGTTTACATTGTAGTTAATTTAGTGATACCGGATCACATAAGATTAAATTAACGGTCCCTTGTAACTAAAAATCGCCATTCATTTGACCTAGATGGAAATGAACAACCCGTCGCGAAAGGTTGAGGTGTAAGGCTTAGATTGGTTTGTCTTGACCAAGAGATTACACTAGTGTATGGTGATGCTTTTGAATAGGACCTACGGGGAGGATAAATTCTTCAAAAAGCTGACAAGGAAGAATTAGACCTCGTAACATTCGTTGTTTCTTAATCTTAAATCCCTTAAATAGGATCACGTGGGATTGGTAACTATTGCTTTGACTTATCATGGGTAGCGAATCGAGAGATTCAATACTTTTTATCTTGAAAGCAATATTATTGGTCACATGTGATTGCTAAGATTTATCTGAAGAATCGTGTCTTAATCGCTTGTTTGATTTGCCCTTTGGGAGGTTCATAAGCTTTATCATACCAAATCTTGCAAGTGGAATTAGTTTAGGTATGGATAATAATGTTGAACCGTTCTCGACCATGGACAAAAAGATGTTAATTAATGGAAAGCCATTTTAGGTGGCTTGAATTAATTAATGGGCTAGATAATCTTAAACACGGGAAATAATGACCAGGGAGCCATATTATATAATATGGGTTAAGATGGATAGTCTGCATATTAATTATGTAGTTAATATTTATGGGCTTGAATTATCTTTGTGGCTCAATATTAGATATTCAAGGTCCATTAGAAGAAGGTCAATCTTAATTCTCCTAAAATGCCCCAGTAGCCCAACAAATAGTCAATAACCGAAAAATGTGATTAAAATAAAATAAATATTGTTGCTTATTTTTCCTCTAAATTTTTGAAATTTATGGATAAAAGGGAGAAAAGATTTTCTTTGAATTTTGTTATGGAATGAAGATATGTATTCTTGGAATACAAGATTATCTCATTAAATTCAAGAAATCTCCCACTTGGTTATTCATGAAGGAATTTTTTGTATTTTGGAAATATAGTGGGCAAAAAGATTTTCTTGAAAAAGATATTATGGAAGATATGTATTTCTTCAAATACAAGAATATCTCATAAATTCAAGAAGATCCAAATCTTGGAATCTTGCTTAGTATTTTTCAAAAAATAATCCATAATTGAGGAGGTGGGATTTTTGTGGAATATTTTAATTATGGGAAAAAAAGAATATATGAGATATATTCAAGATTTCTTGGTGATCAAGAAAAGTCTTTTCCACATTGATTTTCTCTTTGAAATTTTGACCACTCCTCTCCTATAAATAGGGGATGATTGTTTCATTCCCAAGTACAATTCCATGTGCTGGAAATATTAGCAAATCCACAAAGGTGGTGCAACAAAGTTTATATTTTTCCTTTTGTTAATTGTTAAACAAGTGTCCTTCCACCGGATAGTTGAGCAAAATTTGGGGAATACTTGGGAAGTCCTTTTGGTTAGTCCATCCCGCCAAAGTCCTTTGCCATCCCGAGAGTGCGTTCAAATAAACCCCTAGATTCGCGTCGCGTGGGTTTTACGTGGCTTTTTATATGCATGATATGTTGTTGCAATTATTATTTGAATTAATATAGGATTAATTCATGCTAGTAATAATTAATGAATTAAATTTGTATTTAAATAATCACCACTGAATAGATCGTAACACATTCCCCAACAATATGTATCGAGCCACGGTTTGGACTCTAAATTTTTTAAATTATAATTTAATTAAATGGACATTAAATTTGAAATTGGATAGTAGAACCTGTTAGATCATTTTTGCGGTATCCAATTGTCATGGATTTTAATGTGTTTATTTATGCATGCATATAAATTGTGGTTTTAATTCGATTCGTTCGGATTTGTTTTGCCTTCGTGAGAAAAAATCCACGGCGAGTAGACTAGGATTTGTTTGATTTGATCAATGTAATAAACTAGTCTAGATCTAGATAGGAGTTTATTTATTTTTTGTAAATAAATTGTAACGGATCGGGAATGAAGAGACGAAGAATTAGAGGGCGAAATCGAGAACGAAAGCGTGTGGCATCGTAAAGATCGGCACGCACATGGGCATACATGTTGTAAGGGATCTGCATCTGGTCGCCTTGGGCGCCGCAAGACGCGGCGATGAATGATGCCAAAGGTGAGCGACGGGCGATGCTGGATGTACGCTTGATACGCGGGCGAGGCTAAGGTCGCGGAGGCTGGCGGAGCACGCGGAGGCGAGCGTCAGCGTCGCGATAAGCGCGTCGCCAGTCGCCTCTCGAATCTTTGCCGACACTGTAGAGGCGTCTTGAGGCATCAGTGGCCTTGACTGCCGGCGGTGCGGTCGTTCTAGGCCAAGTGGCGGCGGGATCTTGGCGTGCATCCATTTCTTGCATTTATGGCGTGGCGTTCGAGGACGAAGTATTTTTCGAGACGAGCGAGTGGTAGAAATTCGAGGCGTGTTTTTTCAAGATCAAGCCAAAAAAATCAAACCATGATAATTGGATAATTTGTGCCCAATATGTTTATTTTTACATTTTTGCTTGATTTATTTGTGCTATCTTATGCTTTATTTAATTTGTTTAAATGTGTTTTTCATGAGGGTTGCCAAATGGGAAAATCTCACCTTCAAAATTACTAAGTATGTTTAAATAATTAATTGACAATTTTATTAGGATAATAAAATTGAATAAATTTTGACCTCCATGATTTATTTATTTGTGAATTCTTTTGGAAAAATTCCCCCCGGGGCCGGTCAAAAGATAGTTTTCACATGAATGAATTCCAAAAGATGATTGTGGGTTATTACTAGTGGCGGCGATGACCTCCCCATGAGGCTCGATCAAAGCGAAATAGTAATCTGTATTTAATCATGGTTATTACTTAGGTATAAAATTGATATGCATATACTTCCCAAAAGTCCCTGTCGAATTTTATATTGGTAAAATTAGAACCAACTATTAATCTGGATATTAAAGGTTTATAAATTGTTCTTGTTTGTAACTTTCTTGAATGTGTTTAAATAATGACCCATTTGCGTGGCTTATTTAAAACTTGTTTTTGAGATGTTGGGCGATGCATGTTCATATTTTTTTGAGATTTTAATATGATGCATGTGATCAAACCTTGTGATATATTTGTGCTTATGCATATTATTATTTATTTCAGTTCAACGTGTCGCAACCTTCTAATCCACTATCGAATATACCTAAAGACCTTTTGCTTTTTGGTAAAAACTATTTTGGTTGGAAACACAAACTAAAATCTGTCCTAACCGCATCATCTTCGAATGGGTACTTGATTCACCAAAACCCGAAAAACCAACTAAGGATCTTTTAATATGGGATGAGATGAGATATGGTGAATGGGAGCTGGCAAACGGTTTGATGAAGGAAACAATTCTGGCACATCTGTCACATGCGTTGAGGCATCTTCATCAAGAATATGAGTCAGCTGCAGACATCTTAAAGAATCTCGAAGCGATGTTGGGACATCGGACCCATATGGCGATCGAAAGTGTGAAGCAAGAAATTGCTCGATTAAAATTGGAAAAAAGGACGATTGCGGTAGCAGCAAAGTCCCTTAGGTTATAGTGTTATTTGAGGAACTTGAGATCCTCGGCGAAAAATATGACTTCAATGTTAAGATTGATTTCATTCTCCAATCCTTACCAAAGAGCTATAATCACCACTATCTTGTGTATCTAATGGAAGATCAAGATTTTACAGTGGAGGATCTTGTAAATGCTTTGACTTTGGTAGAAAAGGAAGTGGAGCGCGAGGAAAAGAACTTGGGAAAACAAAAATCTTCTCTTTTATCCTAGATCAAGTGGTGATAAGGATGATGAAAAAGAAGAAGGTTAAACCAAAGACTCAACATCAAATAGAAGCATGGGATCAAGCATGAGGAAAACTTTGGAAAGCGGGAGAGTAGAACAATCGAGGTCGACTTTATTCCATCCCAAAGGATGGAAAGAAAGGTAATTCTCACGCACTAGTTGTTGAAACTTGTTTAGCGGCGTATGCCTCCCATTTTGTGGGTGGTGGATCACGGATTCACTAATCATGTTTGTTTCACATTCACGAGGGTTCAGCGGACCCGAAGCAACTTAGTGGGAGTGAGGTCCTCATCCTTACCGGGGTCGATCTTCACGAGAGTGGCGGTGAAGCGATGGGAGAAGTGCACTGTCTTTTGAAGACGAGTTTTAATTTTGAGATATTCTTTACGTTCCAAATTTTAGAAAGAATTTGTTTTTCGGTTTCTAAACTTTTTATGATGGATATTGGTTACTTTTTTAATAAAGTTGTTACCATTTTTCTTTTTGATAAATTTATCTATCATGGAACGTTGTTGAATGATCTCTATACAATTAACTGTGGCACACCACTCACGAAATGTATCCTATAACACATCAACTATTTCCGAAAAAAAAATGTTCATCAACGTGAGCGAGACACTTCTTTGGCATCTGATTGGGTCATATAAATCGAAAGAGGATCCAAAGGTTGGTGAAGAATTCACTAGAACTTCTCCAAGATGAACCGATTCCAACCTGCGAATCATGTTTGGAGGGTAATATGACCAAGAGGGCCTTTGGAGCCAGGGAATAGGGCGAAAGAAGTGTTAGAGATCGTTCACACAGATGTATGTGATCGATGTCAACCAAAAGCAAGAGGAGGTTATGAGTAATTTTATTGATGATTACTCGAGAATGCAGTTACATTTTCCTTATGAAGCATGAATCGAGACCTTTGAGAAATTCTAAGAATTTAAAGGCTCAAACAGAGAATCATAGGGAAAAAGCGTATCAAGTCTCTACGATCGATCGTTGGAGGCGAATACCTCGGCGATGAGTTTTTGAACTACTTATCGATGAAGGATTGTATCCTCACTCATCGCACTTTAACCCCTCAATAAAATGGGGTTGCAAAGCGAAAAACATAATTCTTTTGGAAATGGTTAGATCAATGATGAGTTATCTTGGATCTTCCCAGAGTCGCTTAAAGTCATCATACCTTGGAAATAGTGACTTACATTCGAACTTGGTGCTATCCAAATCGGTTCCCAAAACTCCCAAAGAAATGTGGACCGGGCGCAAGCTTTTTATGAGACACATGAGAATTTGGGGTGTCCTAATGTTGGACAAGGAAGCCCCGGAAATTGGATCCTCGATCGAGAATTAAGTTTTGTAGGATACCCGAGGGAACAAAAGGGTGTATGTTCTATAGTCCCGAAGATCAAAAGGTGGTCATCGGACCCACTTTAGATTTTTGGAAGAAGACTATATGAACGAAAAAGAAACCAGTGAGATTACCTTAAATGAGCTTAGAGAGCAAACCTCGATTCAATTGTCTTAGATGATATACCAAGCGATCTGACTTTCTGGCAAGACCTAAATGCGTGAGTGGGAGGTTGTTAGACGGCGAACAGAGATTCATGGGAATAGGAGAGTCCTCGGACTCGATTCGAACAAAGACGAATCGGACCCATGGACATATGATGAGGCACTCAAAGATATGGATCACGGTTCTTAGCAAAAAAGAATGAAAAGCGAAAATGGGTTCTATGTTTCATAATAGAGTGTGGGAGCTAGTCGAACCACTTAATGGGGTCAAACCCATTGGATGCAAGTGGGTATATAAGAGGAAAAGAGGGCGGGAAGGTTGAAACCTTTAAAAGCAAGACTAGTGGCGAAAGGTTATACTTTCGAAAAAGAAGGGATCGATTATGAGGAAACTTTTTTGCCCGTAGCCATGCTTAAGTCCATCCGTATTCTCTTATCGATTCCATTTCGACTTTGAAATCTGGCAAATGGAATTCAAGACAGCTTTCCTTGAAGGAAGTCTTGATAAAGAGATCTATATGCAACAACCCCAAGTTTTCATTGAAACGGGCCCGAAGAACACCTAGTTTGTAAGCTCAAGAGGTCCATTTACGGACTCAAACAGGCATCGAGCTTGGAACCAAAGTTTTGATCATGTAATAAAGTCTTATGGGTTTGATCAAAACGAGTTTGAAAGTTGTGTGTATAAAAAGTTTCGGAATCGCATTGGTATTCTTAGTACTATCGTAGATGACATTGTGATCATCGGGAACGATGTGAAGGTGTTATCGACGTAAGGGCATGGCTTTCAAAAAAATTGATATGAAAGACTTAGGGAAGCCGGACACATCCTTGAGATCAAGATCACTTTCGAGATTGCAAAAAATGATGATCGGGTTATTGCAAGTTTCATACATAGACACCTTTGTCTTGAAACGCTTCACATCTTTCGAAAGGATTAGTACTTTTTCGACTTGGAATCCACCTATCGAAGAAAATGTCCCTAAGGCGAAAAAGGAGATAGATGACATGAAAGACATTCCTTGTGCTCTACCGTTTCGGAACCTTATGTATCTTGATCTTTGTGTGCGAGACCGGATATCTGTTTTCTTTTAGGCATGGTATCAAAATATCAAAGTAACCCGAGGAAAGCGCATTGACTTTAAAAATATTAAAATATCTGAAAAAGAACTTCGGGATAGAATGTTGATTTATCGATCGATACTCCAATCCCCATCGGCTTCTGCGGACTCGGATTTCCAATCGATTTAGATTCCTAATTATCTCCTCGGTTAGTGTGTTTCCATTTGGGAAGTGTAGCCATCAAATGGGCGAGTGTGAAGCGAAATACATCACCGACTCAACCATGGAAGTCGGGTAAATGGCTGCAGAAGCGGTGAAAAGAACCGATTGGGCTCTAGATCTTCTTGGTGGACTTGGATGGTGTTACGAATTTGTTCTAGCAATATCTGCTAGGGGCGGTTGCAAATTCAAGAGAACCAAGAGTCCACGAGTCAAACAAACACATTAAAGGAAAGACATCTTATCCCGAAAATCGTTAAGAGAGAGATATAGATGTGGCAAAGATAGCGTCTCGAGGGCGACCCGGCGGATCCATTCACAGGTCTGCGCTCTGAATACATTCGAGAGATGTGTGAGTGGAATGGGTGTCAAGACCGTTGCCAATCTGCTTTGAGTATAAGTGGGAGAAATTATTAGGGTTCGTGTAGGTGACATTAGATGTCACGGACTACGCGAACATGTTGTAGTATACTTAAAAGCGGACTTTGAGTATAAGTGGGAGATTGTTGGGATTATCTTTGAAAAGTATGTTTTTTACTTTGTATAATCGAACCCGAATTTCGGACTTATTTAGAAATAAATTGTTTATCAATTGATGCTTTAAATATGATTCAATGTTACATATATTTCTTTGCATAACTGTTCAATAATTAAATGCGTGTTACATTGTAGTTAATTTAGTGATACCGGATCACGAAAGATTAAATTAACAGATCCTTGTAACTAAAAGTACACCATTCACGACCTAGATGGAAATGAACAACCCGTCGCGAAAAGGTTGAGGTGTAAGGCTCAGATTGGTTTGTCTTGACCAAGAGATTACACTAGTGTATGGTGATCTGCATTGAATAGGACCTACATGAGGATAAATTCTTGAAGCTGAACAAGGAAGAATTAGACCTCGGTGGTTCGTTGTTTCTTAATCTTAAATCCCTTAAATAGGATCACGTGGGATTGGTAACTATTGCTTTGACTTATCATGGGTAAAATAATCGGAGAGATTCAATACTTTTTATCTTGGGCAATATTATTGGTCACGTGTGATTGCTAAGATTTAATCTGAAGAATCGTGTGCAAATAATCGCTTTGTTTGATTTGCCCCCTTGGGAGGTTCATAAGCTTTATCATACCAAATCTTGCAAGTGGAATTAGTTTCCTTATGGATAATAATGTTGAACCGTTCCTCGACCATGGACAAAAGATGTTAATTAATGGAAAGCTATTTCAGTGGCTTGAATTAATTAATGGACTAGATAATCTTAAACACGGGAAATAATGACCGGGAGCCATATTGACTGTAATATGGGTTAAGATGGATAGTGCAATATTAATTATGAAGTTAATATTTATGGGCTTGAATTATATTGTGGCTCAATATTAGATATTCAAGGTCCATTAGAAGGTTCAATCTTAATTCTCCTAAAAGCCCCCAGAGTAGCCCAACAAATAGTCCAATAAGCGAAAAAAGGTGATTAAAATAAAATAAATATTGTTGCTTATTTTTCCTCTAAATTTTTAAAATTTATGGATAAAAAAGGGAGAAAGATTTTCTTTGAATTTTGTTATGGAATGAAGATATGTATTCTTGGAATACAAGATTATCTCATTAAATTCAAGAAATCTCCCACTTGGTTATTCATGAAGGAATTTTCGAAAATTTGAAAATATAGTGGGCAAGAAAGATTTTCTTGATTTTCTTGAAAAGATATTATGGAAGATATGTATTTCTTGAAATACAAGAATATCTCATAAATTCAAGAAGATCCAAATCTTGGAATCTTGCTTAGTATTTTCGAAAATAATCCATAATTGAGGAGGTGGGATTTTTGTGGAATATTTTAATTATGGGAAAAAGAATATATGAGATATATTCAAGATTTCTTGGTGATCAAGAAAAGTCTTTTCCCACATTGATTTTCTACTGGAAATTTCGACCACTCCTCTCCTATAAATAGGGGATGATTGTTTCATTCCCAAGTACAATTCCATGTGCTGGAAATATTAGCAAATCCACAAAGGTGGTGCAACAAAGTTTATTTTTTTCCTTTTGTTAATTGTTCGGCAAGTGTCCTTCCACCGGATAGTTGAGCAAGGGCTAAGGGAATACTTGGGAAGTCCTTTTTGGTTAGTCCGTCAAATCGAAGTCAACGCCGTCCCGAGAAGATGCGTTCACGTAAACCCATAGATTCCGCGACATCGTGGGTTTTACGTGGCTTTTTATATGCATGATATGTTGTTGCAATTATTATTTGAATTAATATAGGATTAATTCATGCTAGTAATAATTAATGAATTAAATTTGTATTTAAATATTCACCCCGAATAGATCTGTGCAACTCATTCGCCAACAGACCCTCCCAAGAAGCTCGATCAAAACAAAGTAGTAATTCTGTGTTTATTTATGGTTATTACTTAGGTATAAAATTGATATGCATATACTTCACCAAAGTCCCTGTCAACTTTAAAAAATTAAAGGTTTGTAACTGTTCTTGTTTGTAATCTGCTTGAATGTGATTTAAATGATGACCCTCTCAAGAGGCTCATTTAAAACTGTTTTAAGATGTTGGTTGATGCATGTTCATATTTTTTTGAGATTTCAATATGAATCATGTGATCGAATTATGTGATTTTCTTTGTGTTGATCCGAACATTGACACAAGATGTATGTTTATTTTCAGTATCATCATGTCACAACCTTTTAATCCACTGTTCAATATACTGAAAGAAAATTTGCTTACTGGAGAAAACTATTTTGTTTAGAAACAAAAACCTTATGAATGACCTTACTTCGCATAAATCCAAATGGGTACTTAGTGCACCAAAACCCGAAAAACCAGCTAAGGGTGCTAGTATATGGGAAGAGATGGAATATAATGAATGTGAGCTGAAAAATGAATTGATAAAAGACATACACATGTTGGATTTGTTGAATCGCCTTCATCAAGGATTTACAGCAGCTGCAGACATTATGGGAAATCTCGAAGCGATATTTGCACATTCGGCCCATATGGCAATCCAAAGCATTAAGCATGACATGGTCAAGCTAAAGATGGAAGAAGGAATGACTGCGAAAGAGCACGTTCTTAGGGTTATGGTTCTCTTTGAAGAACTTTCATATCTTGGCGAAAAATGTGACTTCAAAAGCAAAATTGATTTCATACTCAGTTCTCTGCCAAAGAGCTATGATCATCCTTATGTGGAGTATCTAATGGAAGATATGGACTTTACTGTGGATGATCTTGTAAAAGCTCTTACATTGGTAGAAGAGGACCTTGAGCACAAGAAAGTGAACATGGTTACAAAAAGGTCTTCTTCTAGTTCTAGGCCAATTGGTGGTAAGAATAATGAAGAGACAAAAAGGATAAACCAATTCTATTCAAACTTCAAAGGTGAAAGTCTAAGTATGAGGATCTGTTTGGAATGTGGCGAGAAAGGACATTGGAAGTGGGCCTGTTCCAATCCCAAGTGGAATGGAAAGAAAGGTAATTATCACGCACTAGTTGTTGAAACTTCTTTAGCGGCGTATGCTACCATTCGTGGGTAATGGATACGGGGTCCACTGATCATGTTTTTTCACTTTACAGGGGTTCAAGCGGACCCGACAACTAAGTGAGGGTGAGATCCTCATCACGCTAAATCTTCTGAGAGAGTGCGGTGAAGCGATGGGAGACGTGCACCTGTCTTTTGAAGACAAGATTTTAATTTTAAGAGATGTTCTTTACGTTCCTATTTTTCGCAAAAACCTTTTTTCAGTTTCAAAACTATTTGTTGATGGATATTTTGTTCGTTTTAATAAACATGTTACTATTTTTTGTAATGATGTGGTTATCTGTCGAGGAACTTTACGGAACAATCTCTGTATTATTAACTGTGCACATCACTCACAAAATGCATCCTATAACACATCTTCTATTTCAAGAAAAAAAGAAAGCGTTCGACTGACGTGAACGAAACACTTCTTTGGTACCTAAGATTAGGTCATATTAACCCGAAAAGGATCCAAAGGTTGGTCCAAGATGGTTCATTGGGGTCCCTCCAGATTGAATCATTTCCCACTTGTGAATCATGCTTAGAGGGTAAAATGACCAAGAGGGCATTTGGAGCCAAGGGGCTTAGAGCAAAAGAAGTGTTAGAAATCGTTCACACCGACATGTGTGGTCCAATACAAATCAAAGCTAGAGGAGGCTACAAGTATTTCGTTATGTTTATCGATGATTACTCACGCTACAGATACATTTTCCTAATGAAGCATAAATTTGAGACCTTTGATAAATTCAAAGAATTTAAGGCTCAAGCAGAGAATCATAAGGAAAATACTATCAAGTTTCTACGATCTGATCGTGGAGGTGAATACCTCAGAGATGAATTTTTGAACTACCTGTCGGATGAAGGGATTGCATCCCAGTTGACTACACCCGGTACCCCTCAATAAAATGGGGTTGCAGAACGAAGAAATGGAATGCTTTTAGAAATGGTAAGGTCAATGATGAGTTATGCGAATTTACCAAAATCGTTATGGGGTTACGCCTTGCAAACAACAGCTTTTATTTTGAACCTAGTACTCCAAATCAGTTCCCAAAACCCCAAGAGAATTGTGGACGGGGCGCAAGCCCAGTTTAGGACACATCGGGATCTGGAGGTGTCCGACATAAGTGTTGGACAAGGAAGCTGGTAAATTGGACGCACGTTCGGAATTAAGATTGTTCATAGGGTACCCCGAAGGAACAAAGGGATGCATGTTCTATGGTCCCAAAGATCAAATGGATGGTAATAAGTACACACAGTTTGATATGAAGGACTTAGGGGATGCCGGTCATATCCTAGGAATCAAGATCACTCGAGATCGTAGGAAAATAATGATCGGGCTTTCGCAAGCCTCATATATAGACACCCTTTTGAAGTGATTCAACATGCAAGACTCCAAGAAAGGATTTGTGCCTTATAGACATGTAATCCATCTATCGAATGAGATGTATCCCAAAACATAAAAGGAAATAGATGACATGAAGGGTATTCCTTATGCTTCGGCTGTAGGAAGCCTCATGTATGCAATGCTGTGCACGAGACCGGATATCTGCAGTAAAGAACCTCCCAAAATATCTCCCAACAAAATCTTCTCCTCCCTTCTTGTACATAATTTTTGAAAATATCAAAATAAACAGGGAAGGAATAAGATCTTTTACCTTTCTTGAATTTATGGGATAAACTTGTATCTCAATAATACTTATTCCATAAAATCTTTCCAAGAAAATCAAGAAAATTTTTTTCTCTCTCCTACTCATAATTTTCGAAAATAATAAAGAAAAATAGGCAATAATATTTTCTTCTCATTTTCATTAATTGGACTTTAATTGGGCTATTTGAGGGGCCTTTAGGAGAATTAAGATTAGACCTCCTATGTGCTATGAATCTTTAATATTAAGCCAAATATTATTCAAGCCCATTAATATTAATTTATTCCACTATAAAATTAATATTGAACTATCAATCTTAACCCATATTACGATTTCACAATAATATGACTCCCGATTATTATTTTTCGTGTTTAAGATTATCTAGTCCATAATTAATTAAGCCACTGAACAAGCACTACAGGAAATCACACATCCCGTGACGAAATTTTGTGTGACGACACAAAATTCGTCACAATATGTTACGTAAAGGTGACAAATTTATTTTTTATCACGAAAAAGTGAGAATTTGTGACAAATTTTATTTTTGTCACCACTGATGTTTTTTTTCCGTCACTAATTCGAAATTTTCATGACAAAAACAAGAAATTCGTCACCTTAAACTTTGGTGACGATATTCATAATATTTAGTGATGATATTCAACGTCATTAAAAATAGTATTTTTGTGACAACTATATGTTTAGTCATTAATTATTCAAAAGAATTGGTGACGCACTTAATTCGTCACAATTTTATTTGGTGACGATCGTCATTGTAATTAGTGACGATCATAGTCGTCATATAATATAAAAATTCCATGACAATTTTATGTTTCGTCACTAATTGTTCATTGTAATTATTGACATATTCTTTCGTCACCAATATTGATATATAGTGACTATTATTAATTATTTTTTAATGGCGCACTTATTTTGTCACAATATTATTCTGTGACGATCTTAATTTTAATTAGTGACGATCACTATTGGTCATATAATATAAAATTTCAATGACAATTTTATGTTTCGTCGTTAATTGTTCATAGTAATTAGTGACATATTCTTTCGTCACCAATATTGATATATAGTGACGATTACTAATCATTTTTTAATGATGCACTTATTTCGTCACAATATTATTCAGTGACGATCTTAATTTTAATTAGTGACGATCATATAATATAAAATTTTCATGACAATTTTATGTTTCGTCGTTAATTGTTCATAGTAATTAGTGACACATTCTTTCGTCAGCAATATTTATATATAGTGACGATTAATAATTATTTTTTAATGACGCGCTTATTTCGTCATAATATTATTTGGTGACGATCTTTATTTTAATTAGTGACAATCAATATTGGTCATATAATATAAAATTTTCATGACGGTTTTATGTTTTGTCATTAATTGTTCATAATAAATAGTGACATAGTATTTGGTCACCAATATTTATATATGATGATGAATAATAAAATTTTTCATATAAAGTATAGATTTTATTAAATAAAACTCGAATATAAAATTTATTTAAAAAATTTGTTTATTAATTTTTCCGTATAAAATCTAAATTATATTAAAAAATAAAAAAATATAAATTTTCATCCATCAAGGTTCAAACACGAGACCCTTTTATCTAAACATAATAACTACACCATTGGACCAAACACTATGCTTGTCTTAGGTATTTTAATAAAAATACTTGAATCAATTTTTTAATATATAAAATAAATACATTAATGGAAATAGAACCTCGATTCGTCAAAAAAAAGATAAAACAATTTCCCACGTCAAAAAAAAAAGAAAATTGGTTAGAATAAAACACCCAATTAATTAAAAATTTACAAATAGCTTGTCTTTTCCCAACTATTTTTCAACAAATAGCTTGTCTTTTCCCCAATTAACTAACCTGCGTAGTCAAAAAAACAGAATTTATCCTCAGTTTGTGTTTGTGAAGTTTTTCAGAAAAATGAAAATTATATTCTTTTTTATTTTGATAATTTCTTAAAAAAAAAAAGAAGGTAAAACATAATACCCAATTAATTAAAAATTTGGGGAAAAAAAAAGGTAAAACATAATACCCAATTATTTAAAAATTTGGGGTGAAAGAGGCTCGAACTCTCGAGCTCAAAAGCTTTGAGACCTACATGCTAGCCAACTGTGCTACCGCCCCATATGCAATTTCAAAATGGATTCTTAAATTTTTGTTCTTAAAAATAGTTACAAAATGCAATTACAAAATCCCCAATTACTCCCAATTTCTGGTAGCTGAATGCAATTGTTGGGTTGTTACAATATGGTGTTATTTTTTAATTTCTACTTTTATTGTCATGGATGACGTGGTACTAGACAATCACTTATGTTTCTTACCTAGTAGTAATTTGGAAATTTTAATTTCCTTCCTGTTGGGAGCTGATGGAATGCTCAATTGACTAGAGGGGCCAAGATTAACTGTTCCACATGTTGTGAAATGCCCTGTTCAACTAGAGTTTAATTGTATCCTCAGTCTTAAATTTTCCATTGAATTGTTGTTGTTTATTTTTGTTTTATACCGTTACATAGTGCATTAAGGAACCATATGATGCAGGGTGTTGATCTGTTTTTCTCTCTTGGATTGAATGATAATAGCCTTGTAGATGCTACAGCAAGCTAGTATCTACTGTGAATTTGCACATTACGCATTTATATATGATTGTGTGTGTATCTACTATAACATAATTACAAATTTACAAATTCCTGTGTGTCACAATTACTAAATATATACTTTCCCCATCTATGCATTAACCCGATTAGATTTTAGCCGTCTCACGTGATATGATTGCACAAAAGAATGTCTCTAATGATATAGGTAATGTATTTGTTGCGACAGTTGGTGGTCAATTTCTGCATTCCGTAGATGGGTGACACTGAAAATGTACTTTATCACACATCTATGAACATATTCAAATGGAAGTATTTTTCACAGGTTGTGTTCTGACCTTCTCTTTGCTGTACAGAGATCACTAGCTCGTAGAAATTGGTTTCTCTTACAATGCGTAGAAGGATTTTACAAGGCTGCATCTTTTGGAAACCTACTCATATTTCTCTTGACAGGAAGGTATGTTTAAAAGCGATTTCTCTGACTGAAATTTTAAGTACTCACTATTTTAAGTATATTGGTTGCTGAATTGGTTCCTTTGAAGTACTTTTGAGTGTATACGTGAGTTTTGCTATATTAAGCCCATATTTTCTAAATTCTCTATAAATTTGCAATTGTCTTGACTTTTTGGCATTTGCACGCAATGCATCTTCTGTCTCAGGAGCGTTGATCAGTATAGAGGTGAGTCTACTTTCTGCAAGTTGTATTGGATCTATAATTTTCTTTCAAGTTCTCTATGGCTGTCTTTGTTATGCTTCAGAGTAACTAATGAAGGATGCTTCAGCACATGTATATAAAGCTTTTGAATGAAAATACAAACAATAGGCTCATTTTCGTAGACTTCCTGATGTGAAAGAAGATTCTTGTGTATAAGAAATTGAAACTAGTGGAGCAAGTTACAATAAAACAATTCAAGTAGCATATTTTCAATATTTTTAAATGGTATTAGTTTCAATTTTTTTTATGGAAAAACAAAACAAGATTTCTTGTTGGGGCTGAAGTAGCTACTATGGCAATTAGGAAAAAGAATCAGAAAAATGGGACTAGTTTGAATACTGAATTTCCTGCGTCGTTGATGAAGACCAAATGGGACTAGATTGATTGATTCTATGAGTTTGATGTCTTGTGTTTATACTTCAGTTTTTATGTGTGACAAGAAATTTAAAGAATCAGCAGTTTTCTTGTTTTCAGCTAAAAAATGTAAGTGATTTCAGTTACATGGTGTGTCTGAATATATTCAATGAAGTGACATCCACTTCTTAATCTTGCGCAGAAACTATGGCCTAGGGGGGTTATGTTACTGCAGTTTGGTGAGTTTTTAATAGTGTGCTTTTTTGCTTGTTTATGGTGTGTGGACACTCAAGCTGTATTTCAACAAATTAAATTACAAGTTAGTTAATAAGTTGGTTGTGGGGTAAAGAAAAACTAATCTGTTACTGTTAGGCCTTGACTAATAATAATACTTTTTAACTTTTTATATTTTCATAGTTCTCTTCTCAGATTGTGCTAAAGAAAACCACTAAGAACTTCTCCTCACATAGATGGCTGATCACTGAAAATTAATACATGTAGATAATAATGACAACAATAAAAGACTTGTTTTAATACCAGTGATTTTTTTGTTTTAATTTGTTCCTAAACTGTTCAATATAATTGCTACAATAGTAACCTTAATATAACAAAGATTATACAGAAATTTGCATTTTTCACTTTCACGTTTACTACATTTATCAGAACAAGCTCGTCTCACGTTCCTTTATTTTTCACTTTAATTTCGTAATTAACCAAATAATAATTAGCCATTTGTAATTTGAATATTTTGTACAATAAGTGTAGTGCAAAATGGACAAGAGTTGGATGCATCATATCAAGTTTTCTAAAAGTTATGTAGCTGGAGTGAAGAGTTTTATGACACCTTAGTTGATTACTGTAGCAGTGACGAAGACTCTCAGAAAAACAATGTTTCTGATGACGACAACAATGATGACAATTCAGCAAGTTCATGGATATTGTTGTATTGGTAATCTACTATTCTCTTTTACTTGCAACTTTTTGTGTATTGAATTCACATCATTGTAGCTTAATTTTATTACGATTTATGTTTCAGATGGCAGCCAAACCCCTTATTACTTACTGAATTGACAACAACGATCCTACTGTCTAGATCTATAATTGCTGCCAAGTAAGTATATGCTTAACCGTTATATGCAGAAACAAATTAATTTACTTTGTTTAAATTGGTATTTTGAGTCTTCCTTTTGCTGATTTGATATATCTAATTTAAAGTTTGTATTGCATACAAATAATCCTGGGTGCTCTCTACATTGCAATTAGGTTCTATCTTTATGAATCTTAGTGGGTTTCTTTTGGTTGCAATAACTTTGACGCTGAGGGGGATTCCCCTTTTTTATTTGAATTAAAATTTTGGAAACACCATAATCTCTTTAATTTTTTTCTGAACTATGTTCTTACAACTAATATACCTAAATAATTTGCGTAGATGCCCCATGTACTTGCAATATGATATTGTGGATTCTGCTTATAATACGGTGCATTTTTGAACCATTTTTGTCCCTCAAATGACAAGCTGAATGTCTAGTATTAAACATTCATGATGCCTGGTGTTTTGGTGAATGCATCATTGCCTCCTTATGTTTTTCTTATTTACGTTTTGCTTTTAATGTTGAGTTTGAGTATACCCCCACCCCCGAAAAAAGATGATGCAAAAGAAACAAAGGAAGAAAAACATAATTGATTGGAATGTAGATGGTGTCATTTGGTGATGTTATCACTGTCCATTTGCAGCTAGACTAGAATTTGGATGGCTTGCTGGAACCACTACTTTGAGATCACACTTGTAACCTATTCCCATCACAGAGAAATGTCTACTCCCTGCAGATTATATTTACGGGCGATTCAGATTCTAATTTTTTACGTATGTAAAAAGATAGGTGAACCAACTGGTCTCTGCAACAAATCGTTGGACTCTCTGGATGATGCTAAAATGTAGAGAACACACCCATAACATATCTTTGCTTTTGTGCAGCAATATTTTTAATTTAGACTTGAGAGAACGATTTATTTTGACAGAGATCATTTGCGCATCTGGCTCATGCATGTTTCAGATATAGGCGCTGATTTACATATGGGATGACTCGTGTATTTTGTTTCGATGAATTCAGTTTGATATTCTTCTTATGGTTCATGCTTGTTTCAGACATAGGTGCTGATTTACATATAGTAGGCTGGACCAATTTTTTTTCCAACAACAATTACAGTTTTTACATTTTACATAAAGTAGCAGGTGTTCATCTTTCCTTGTTCTTTATTTCTTTATGGTATTTCATAGGCTGATGGCACAAGATGAATTGATTAACCAAAAAGCTCAGCCAACCAGCTTGGTTTAAGCTCAAGATGTGTTAATATCTAAAGATATGTGTCAAGCACCACCAAATTTGCTATGAAATAATCTGCAATATAAGGATTGAAAGTCTTGAAGAATATATTTGGGAGAAGAACATCCCACTACAAAGTCACTTCAAAAAACATTCTGTTGGGTACAAAAATCGAAAAATTTTATGCATTTTTAGTTCAAATTTGAACTATAGTACGCATATACTTTAGTTCAATTTTTTGCACTTTGTACCTGATTGTAATAGTATCCTAAATCTTGTATCTAACTGTAATTTTCTCAATATATTTTCAATTGATCACTAGTGCCTTGTCCAATATATTATCTTCGAATTATGTTAAAACTTTCACAAGTATTTAAAAATTCTGCGTAATACGAAGGTTCTATACTAAACAATTATAATTTGTAACTTAGCTCACGTGTGTGACAGCGAGTGTGCTTACGAACTAGCAAACAACTTAAAATTTTCCTAGAATTTTATGGTGTGTCAACTTCAAGCATTTCATGTATCTTTTATGATTAAAAGGTACAAATTGTATGACCGCCATATAATTTTCATCATCTTATTGTGAAATATGTAAAGATTAGAATGCATTTTGAATGTCATGTGTTGATAGCTAGTTTAAATGGATTAATTATATGGAATGTGACTTTTCTGGTAACTAACTAATCAAACAATAAAGTTCAAATTATTGAACATTATAGAAAGTAAAGGCTGAAAACATAAATAAATTGCACAAAGACTAGGGCAAATGTTGCCTCTTGTATAGATATTTTCGGATCGTTTTTGGGTCTTGAATGCCCATATTTATACTACATGGGAGAGTGCATTTCACTCTCTATTTCTCTTGTCCAAACATCAAAATTGTCAAATCTCCATTTAATGCTCGGTACTTCACTTACACTAGCTTTGGACATCCTCTGGAGCTCCTGAGAGCTTCTTGGGAGCTCGCTTCAGTTCGCGGCGCGACACCTGCAATGTCCCTGAACTCTTTGTCGTAGCTCTTTGACCTTTCCCCAAGTGGCGTAACCAAAGTTGTCACCTTGTAGTTCCAGCCCTTGACTTGGCCGCATTTGGATGGTCTTCCTGACTTAGTACCGCATTTGGCATTAAATCTCTTCATGTACAAGTGAGCACCTAACAGACATTGTACCTGCTGTACCTTTCGACGAGCTGGGACAATAGACCCGAGAGCTAAGTGGCGAGCTCAAATGAGAGCTAATGAGCGAGCTTCACGAGAGCTCAATAAGTGAGATCTATGAGGTGCTCATAATGAGCTAGTTCGAGCGCATTGAGCGAGCTCATGACAAGCTCTTGACACTTGTTGTTTTCATAAGACCTTTTAAGAGCTTGATGACTGAAATACTCGGGGGTGGCGATTTTGGCCTTTTCTTGACGAGCTAGGGTCCATCTCTAGCCCTGCTGATTATTGTCGAGCTGGGCGAGCTAGGGTCCAGCTTCGGTAATCTAATTGGGCTTCTTCATGTGAGGGATGAGATATTAATGGGTTTGGACCAGATTAATAGTGACACAACAATTGTCACTCGGTTCGTTGCCCGTAATATATTAGAGCGAGTAACGAGCCGATCCTCTTTTGGTTTTAACACTATGGTGTGACAAATACTATGAGGTGGACGAAGACCTGATCTTCAAAATCTTCCGATACGGCAAAACTCGCGAAGTGGGTCAATAATAACCTCAGTTAGATGAATAACTTGTTAGCAAGATGGAACGAGCTCACTACTCTTCGAGATTAATTTCTCCAAACATACATATAGACCCTATGCATTTGTTTATCTATTTATTTATTTTTATTTTTTTTGAATAATAATATATTTTTTTTTTTTTTGCCCGTCCATTATATGTGTCTTCAGTTTGGAACGGGCCCAACTTTTCTTCCAGCAAAATAACTCAACCTACTCAGACTTAATAAAATAGCCCACAAACTATATCACTAGAAACCCAAAAACTTAAGGGGAAGATGAATACCGGTTCTCACTTGGGCCCAGCAAATTATGGCTGTCCTTTCGAGCAAGCTGCTTCGAGCTCCTGCGAGCAACGAGCTCTCGCCAGCTGGGGATGAGTGGCAAAGTGTGTTGTGTGTGGACGTGCTGATGAAGACCTGGGGGAGTTCGCGAGATCCGAGTTCGTTCGGGCTGCGAGGTGGCTGCGCTCGGGCTCGTTCGGGCCGCGAGCTTGGGTGAAAGCTCCGTTGCTATGGGCTCCTGCGAACCGCGACCTGCTCCGACCGCGACGTTCGAGCTGCTATGGGTGTGAGTTGCTATGGGCGCGAGCTGTTATGCGGTTTGAGCGAGATGGAAAGCTTGGGTGAGATGGAAACGGCATCCCAATGTTCACCTCGCAGCACCATTTCGCGTGCTCCGCAAGCTCCGTCGATTTCCCGAGGGGTGTCTCGCGCGTGGGGGTTGATGGCGAGGTCCGCGGTGTGACGCGCCCGGGCATCGACTTCTGGGCCCAGCTCTGAACTTTTATTTAAACTCAAACGGGTAACTGACTCCCCCGATTTCCTGTACTTGAAGATCTCCTAGATATATCAAAAAGACGAATTCCTTTTTGCTCCCTACCATAAAGCTGCAACTGAATATCCTTCTTTTCCTTTCATATCTTATGAAGTTGCAGATGGTCTTTCTATTATTATTTTTTTTTTTTTTGGAAATTTGACAATTAGAGGACAACCACTTACTTTATTTCATCATAACAAATGTTTCAACCTCTGTTTCCCCTTCGTCTTTCGAAACATTGAAACACAAAACAGAGCACCAAATTTTCCCCTTCAACTTGCAATTTTTCTCCCATTCTTCCTTGATTTTCGAAATTTGGGAGAAAGCTTAACTTTTTCCAAAAACAAAATCGCAGCCCCTGTTCCTTATTCATTTGGGATTTCAAACTTCAAAAATAAACTCAGCCTTTCATCCTCAATGGGCCGAAAACAAGGGACAAGTTTTTAAATTTCTTCGTGCGACTCGGCGGCCGTGCTTCATACGGTTCGACATTCTGGCAATTTCAATGACCTGGCGGCGGCCCGTACCAGACATGGTCGGCCTTTGAGGCTTTACGACTAGTGACTCTTTACAATTTCGGGGCCTAAACTAGTGCGGTTTCCTATCGTTCGCGGCGAAACGGGTAAGGCTCTTCGCCACTTCTTCATTTAAGTTTTGGTTTTCATAGCTAATGAAATTCGGTCTCATTGTGACGTAGCTTGGCGTTTTGATGAACACTGAATCCAATTTTCTCGAGGTAATTTTCTAAACCGACCTTGGTTCTTCTTCTCGTGTGAGTAGCACTTTTGTGTCCTTTTGCCACTAGATCCTTTATCACCTTGCTTGCCTCATTTATTGTATCATGTTGTTTGAAATTATTGTAACAATAGATACTGCTAATAGTTGTTGGTAGTCGAATTTCTTGATAGCTGAGCATGTCAATAGTTGGCGAGTGTGTCGAGGAGCTTGTTGAGTGTTGAGTTTGTCGGTAGTTGAGTTGCTGAATTTTCTTGAACTCCTTTGTTGTTGCAATTTGATGTGTGAGCTTGCTTGTTGTTTCTTAACTCAATGTACCTTACGTCAATTTGTGAAAAGATTGTTGATGGTTGAATGGTTGGTACTTTTTAGCTTGTTGATTATGAGCATCTTTGAACTTGTCGTAATTTGAAATTGTTGATAGCGGAGCGCGTTAGTTGACATGGTTGGTAGTTGATAGTGTGGCTCGACTTGTTCGTCACTGTTGTTGGTTATTGAGCATGTTGGCGTGAACTTGCTGGCATTTTGATTTTGTGAGTTTTCCTATTTCTCGATATATCCAAGATTGCTCATTTCCCATATCTGTCGAACATGTGTAGGTGGTGGATCTCGGAACTTTAGATGAAGTGATCCAGCATTGATAGCCTTCCGAGCTTCTTAGGTAAATTTCTCGCTGGTCTCCCGATTTTCTTCTAGTTGGTAGTATGTCCAGTGAAGATGGTGTAGTTGGTGAAGTTCTGGGTGAACCTGCTGTTGAGTCTTTGGGTGATTTGGATGATGTTGATGACGGTGGAAGTAGGATCGATGTTGAGGGTGATGATGGTGAGGTGGATGCCGATGAGGGCTCAAATACGGATAACTTGGTGGATCTCGCTATAGATGCGACCAGGCTCCAGATGCAAATTCGGGATGTGGCCCCATTCCTTCTCGATTATCCCTCATACGCTAAGGGGGAGCCTCCGGAAGTGCCAGCTCGAGCCCTTCGTCTCCCGTCTAAAGATGACACATTCTTTGCGAGCGCCATTCCTAGCCGTATGTTCGATTTTGAGCTTGAGAGGTATAGAGAGGAGTATGAGGTGCCTCAAGATGTGTTTTTCTACACTCCGAGCGGAGATGAAAGAGCTAGTCACCCTCCTCCAGACTGTATAGCCGTCAACCTTGGGTGTATGGAGGCCGAGATTCGATTTCCTCTTCATCCTCGAGTGAGTGAACTTCTTAACTTTTGGAGAGTAAGCTTGACTCAGATAGCTCCGAATGGGTGGAGTACCATTATGAGACTTTTAGCTCTTTTCGGTGAAGTCCAGCCTGCTGTCTTTCCCTCAGTCGACGAACTTAACTACCTAACTCAGATAGCCCAGGGAGACGGAGGGGGTGTTACTATGTCAGGGCTCGAGCTGGTTGGAAGATCGTGGAAGAAGTGTCCAGCAAGGTTGATAAGTGGAAGGAGGAATTCTGGTTCGTGGGGGGTGATTGGCGGAGCTCGGGTGATGATATTGGCAGTTCGGATCGCATATATGTGCCTCGCGATTATCATTACCGACTTAGTAAGTGTTCATTTTTTCTGCTGAACTGTAGTTGGACTGACCTAACTTTCTCTTGAAAATTTGCAGATCCAAAGCCTCCTAAAGATAAACAGTTGAGCCGGGATTTCGCTGCTCGTCTCTATCAAGTTTGTAACCGTGAAAATTTTCCTCCAAAAGGCCCCTCGCTTGCACCGGGGTCTACTTCGAAAAAAGGCTGGGCTTGTTTTGTGTCCCCATCATATCCGGAATCAATTTGAAGCAGGTAATACATTTGATGTTTATTTGTTATCTTATCTTATGTCTGTCAAACTGAATTGTTTCCTTTGTCTTTCTTGCAGCCACGCTCATTGCTGATATTGATTTTGTGGATTCCGAGTTTCACCGATGGATGGATGACTTTAATCCTATCGACTTTGCTCCTCGCTCCAAAAGCGCCTTTTTCCCATCGAGGGCTTAGGCGGCCCCCCTCTCGAACCTCATGTGGACCGCTCTACTAACTTGTCATCGCTTCTCTCCTTCCCGGGCACGGGTTCGTCTTGGACCAACTGCGACCAGAAAAGAACTCATGGCGACGGTCAGTCTTCACAAGCAAAAAAGGGATCTCGCTTGAAAGAGCCTGTGGAGGGGCAGACTTCTTAGGTCTCTCCTCATCGTGACGTTGGGGGGGTTGATCCATGCTTGGTTTCCCCCGCTCATCAGACGATTTGCTCCTCTTGCTCCTCTCGCTAGAGAGCCAGGTGACCGGACCTTCTTGGGGTGGAGCACTGACCAACCTCGCAGGTAGTAACCCTTTTTTAAAGTTGTTATACTCACATGTCTCCTGGATACTCATTCTTTCCTTGTTTGTCTTCTAGGCATGAAACTGACAAAGAACACCGTTCCGAACTCCTTCTCAACTATCTGAGGACGAAGTCGCTTCCTTCTGAAGAAGCGCGTTTGGATGTGGATAGCATCCCAGAGCATCTTCAGTGATCACTAGAGGATGTGCTCCGGTCTTGAACTCTAGATCTTGAGGATGACATCACCAGGCAGAGTACACACTCCAATGCTGTCTTGCTCGCCATCCATGCTAGTCGAACTTTAGCCGTGGCGGAGAGAGTTCGCGAGGATGTCTCGAGGGATCGAGATCGTCTAAATGTTATTGAGGGAGCTCGAGCTAAGTTGAAGGCCGAGCTCGAGGAGCTGAGGCAAGGTAAGGAGTCGGCAGAGGCGGAACTTGCCTTAGCTAGGTCGCAAATTCAGGAGAAAGATGCCCAACTCCGTGAGAAAGAAGCTCTGATTTCGCTCCATGAGACTATTGTGGCCCAGTTGTCTCTCCAGCGAAATGAGGCGATTGCGGAGAGTGACAGGAACAAGGTTCTCCTGCTAGATGGGATTAAGCATGGTGAGGCATATCGGAGAGAGCGTGACTGGCATGCTGCGGAGCATGCCAAACTTAAGACCGTGATGGATGAGTGCTACAGCGAGCCGGAGGCCCGACAGTTGGCCAACTACAGCTATATCATTGCGTACGCCAACTCCATTCGTTGGGCCCATTCCTCCGAGGATTTGCCAGGCGTTCAGGCGGCTCTGAAAGAGAGACTGATGACTTATCTTCACAAGAATCCTCCGTTGCCCGAGTTTGGATATGTTTACCCACTTCAGGATCTTGGTGCCCTTGGTTATGATTTCTCATTCCTGGCAAATGGGGTCAGGCTTTCGAACCCTAAAGTCATGCTTAATCAGATGAACGATATTCCTGATTTTGGGCCGGAGACGCGCGATGGTCTGACAGTGGACATTGAAGTCAGAGTTCCTCAAGCTAGTGATGAGGTAGACGTTGGGGGAGCAAGGGGGGCGCCCGCTACTCTTGATGATGCTAAAATTATGGATGGAGGAATGGTGGTCGTTGCTCACGGTGAGTTTAATGTTGTGGACAAGAGCGTGGTATCATCCGATCATTCTGCAGAGATCATGGAAGAGTTGGAGTTGGCTCCAGATAGTTCCTCTACTTGATGTGTTTCGAGGATTTCATTTGTGTCAGCCGTATGTGGCTTTATCCTATTTTAGTACTTTGTTTTGTAATAGACTAGTTTATTTTCGATGAAACTGAAGTTCTACTTTTAATGCCTTAACGCTTTCGATTTTTTTTGGATACTTATTCTTAACATTCTTGTATGTTTGATTGTCTTATTTGCTTGCAATCTTTGTTTGGCTTGTCGTCTTATTTGTACGCGACTAAGTTGTCTTATTGTTTTGCAACTTTTATTGGTTGGTCGTCTTAGTTGTGCGCGACTTAGTTGTCTTATTGTTTTGCAACTTTGGGGGCCTTTGAATGCCATTTACGAGATGTTTCAATTTTTACGTTCGTTGACTATCTATGTGGGAGGTCGATCTTGTAGAGTTAACGACTTTGGGTAATCAACCTCCTTGGAGGTCGACGACCTGCCCCCTAGTCCATGACATAAAATATTGATCATTTTATTTGCGATCCTGATCGTCTTATTTGGTTGCGATCCTAGTGCCCTGGCACTTATTTTGGTCGCCTTATTTGGATGCGACTAATGCCTTAGCATTTATCTTGGTCGTCTTATTTGGATGCGACTAATGCCTTAGCATTTTTGTGTTTAGAACATACTATAGTTGATCTCGTTAGAGGTCAGATGACCTGCCCCCAATTTCTGATCACTAAAATCTAATAACAAGGATAAAATGAGACAGTTTCAAATTTTAGTTGAAAGGACAACTTCTACTTCCGAACTTTGAAACGAACTTCTATTACACAATTTAGACTATTAAATTACTGGTAATACTTCTTCAAGTAAACTGCATTCCAAGGGTATTAGGCTGGAACTCCCTTCGTGTCTTCTAGCTCGTAAGCTCCATTTGGCAAACACTTGGATATCTTGAGGGGGCCTTCCCAAGTTAGGCCGAAAACTCCTTTTGCTACTCCTGGATTTCGTCGCAAAACTAGATCACCAATCTTGAACTTGTGGATCTTGATCTTTGAGTTATAATATTTTGCCGACTTCTGCTTATAGCTAGCATTCTTCAAGTCAGAATCTATCCTTCTTTCTTCAAGTAGATCGAGTTCAGTACAAAGAGCTCGATCATTATCTTCTGTGATAGATTGTAGTGTCATGTGACTTCGAATTGTCAACTCGGATGGTATCACCGCTTCCGTTCTGAAAGCTAGCGCAAAAGGTGTTTCGCCAGTTAAATTTCGGAAAGTTGTTCGATACGACCAAAGTATGTCTTGGAGTTTGTGAGCCCACAAACCTCGAGAACCGTCGAGCTGAGTTTTGAGTGTGTGTTTTATAATCTTGTTGACTGCTTCCACTTGACCGTTCGACTGCCGATGGTATGGTGTTGAGAACAACTTCACGATTTTCTATTTCCCAAAAAACGTGTCAATTTCGGCGCCGTCAAACTGTTTTTCGTTATCCGAGACGATCACTTGCGGGAGTCCGAAACGACATATGATATTCTTCCAGATGAACTTGATGATCTTTTCTTGGGTTATCTTCGCTAATGGTTCAGCTTCCACCCATTTTGTGAAATAGTCGACCGCAACTACCGCATGTCTCATCGTGCCCGGAGCCGTTGGCAAAGGTCTAATTAAGTCAATCCCCCACTTTGCAAATGGCCACAGGCTATAGATGGAAGTTAGCTCCTCAGGAGCTCTCCTGATGGTTGGGGCAAAAATTTGGCAATTGTGGCAGGATTTAGCATATTTGATTGCATCCTTCCTCAGAGTTAGCCAGAAATAACCTTGTCTGATCGTTTTGTAAATGAGTGATTGCCCCCCAGTGTGATTTCCGCAAACTCCTTCGTGGATATCTTTCAAAATAATCATTCCTTGCTCTGGTGTTACACACTTGAGGAGTGGCAATGAAAAACTTCTTTTGTATAACTGTTTGTTAATGATAACATATCTCGCCGCTCTAAGCTATAGTCGGCGAGCTTGGACCTTGTCCTCTGGCAATGCCCCAGTCTCGATATACTTTATGATAGGTGTCATCTAAGTCTCCTCCTGAGCATCGACTTGAATAATCGACCATCTTCCTGCCGAGGTCGTTGATCGGATCATAGCTACCTCACTAAGGTTGATTATGGGTCGATCGCCCGATGGAATCACCAACCTGGTGACAACAATGTTATCCATGCTCGCTGCTCCTTCCGAAGTGGCAAGTCGAGCTAAAGCATCCGCTTGAGTATTGTCAGCTCGTGGAATTTGTTCGATGTAAACTTGCTCGAATTTTTTCAACAAATTCTTGGCGACCTGCTGGTACCTGATCATCTGATCGCCTCTAGCTTCATACTCACCTGACATCTGATATGCCACCAATTGTGAATCGTAGAATACTTTGAGACGTTGAACTCCCATGGCCATCGCCATTTCTAAACCATTGATCAAGGCCTCATATTCTGCCTCGTTGTTCGTTGCGTGGAAATCGAATCTGATGGCACTGGTAAAAGATTGATTATCGGGGCTGATGAGCATGACTCCTTCCCCTACTCGTGTACTGGTGGATGACCCATCGACGTATAGTTTCCATGGAGCCTTAACGGCCTTGCCAGACTTCTCGGGGAATGTGAGTTCAACCAAGAAATCGGCGAGCACCTGAGCTTTAATTGCGGTCCTTGGAGCGAAAGTGACACTAAACTGACCAATCTCGATAGACCATTTCAGAAGTCGGCCCACCGTGTCTGGTCAGTGCAACACTTGCCTTAAAGGCATCGTCGTAAGAACTTCAACTTGATGATCAAAGAAATATTGGCGAAGTTTCCTTATGCTCATGACTAGAGCATAAGCAAGCTTCTCCAGAGGTGGGTACCTCAATTCGGCATCATTCAATGTCTGGCTGACAAAATAAATAGGTAGATGGAACTGCCCCTCAGCTCGGACAAGGACTGCACTTAGAGCTGAGTCTGAGGCCGCTAAATATAGGAACAACTTCTCGCCAGGAATTGGTTTGGACAAGATTTGGGGGTTGAATAAGTATTCCTTGATATTTATGAACGCGCGCTGACTTTTTGGGGTCCAAGAAAATTTACCTTTTTCATTGTTTCGAAAAATGGTTTGCACTTGTCCCCCATTCTGGATATGAACCTGTTGAGCGATGCCAAGCATCTCGTTAGCCTCTGAACTTCCTTCACGTTGCGAGGAGCTTTCATGTCCAGAATTGCTTGAATTTTTTATGGATTCGCCTCGATGCCCCGCTGACTGATAATATGACCGAGAAATTTCCCTGATCCGACTCCGAAACTACATTTCTTCGGGTTCAGCTTCATGTTGTACTTTCTCAAAATGGTGAAGGTTTGAGCGAGGTGGGTTAAATGATCTTCCTTCTTCTCACTTTTGACCACGATGTCGTCTATGTATACCTCCATAGTCTTATCTATCTCATCGGCGAACATTTTGTTCACTAGTCTCTGATAAGTCGCCCCTGCGTTCTTGAGTCGGAAAGGCATCCTCTTCCAACATTAGACATTTTTCTCGGTTAGGAAAGAGGTGTGTTGTTGATCGTCCTCATGCATGGCAATTTGGTGGTATCCTGCAAAGGCATCCATAAAAGAAATCATTTTGTGGCCTGTCGTACTGTCTATCAAGTGATCGATGTGCGGCATGGGAAAAAAGTCTTTCGGGCAAGCATCATTCAGATCGGTGAATTCGATGCATAACCTCCAAGAGTTGTTTGCTTTTTTGACGAGCACGACATTTGCTACCCATTGCGGGTGGTCGGCCTGCTCGATTAACTTGTTATCCAATAGTTTCTTGACCTCCTCGGCTAGAGTTGTGTACTTCTCTGGACCGAACTTTCGCCTCTCCTGAGAGACTGGTTTTCTTGATGGATCAATGTTCAATTGGTGACATGATACCTGGGGGTCGATGCCCACCATGTCCTCATGTGACCATGCAAAAACATCCAAGTTACCTTTAAGGAACTCAATCACCTCGCCTCGCATTTCTGTCGGAATTTTCGTTCCGATCGTCACTTCGAGCTCAGGTCGAGCTGGATCAATTTGTATTTTTTCGAGCTCTTCCATTGGGGTTGATCTCTGCTCGCCCCCTTTGACTCTCGGGTCTTCGACTGATCTTTTTTTTGGGACTTTCACTTCCATCAGTTCAAAACCAAGTCGCGGTTCCAAATCGGGGAGATCTCCCGAGGACTGGCCTTCTTCCGAGGTGGCCACGACCTGATTAGTTGGTAGGTCAACCATGATTTGGTCCCCCTCCTCCGAACTTGGTTTCTCGACCTCATCATCCAATTCCATTTTATCACTTTTCTCGTCTTTTTTCCGAGATGATGTTTGATTCTTATGACATACTTGCATCATTTTGGAGTTATGACTATTTTGAAAGTAAACTGCCGAATTTAAATTGGGACGGATGTAGGTCAAACATTTCCTTGCAGCAGTCTGGTCACCCTTAATGGTGCCAATGGTCCCATCAGAGCCTGGGAACTTGATACAATAAAAGTAGGAGGAGGATGCAGCACCAAACTCGTGTTCGAAAGGCCGGCCAAAAAATCCATTGAAGGTTGATGGTTGGTCAACGATTACAAAGTCGAGCTGCCTGGTAGCTCGCACCTCCTTATCTAGACTAGAAGTAACTTCTACAGCTAAACGGATCATCCCATAAGGATGCACTGGCTGATCTCCGAATCCTCTGATCCCCATCTCGTAGGGCTTGATGTAGCTGTTGAAATCCCCGAGCTGGTCCAATGCCTTCTTGAAAATGATGTTGCAGAAAGCTCCGTTGTCTACCATGATGCGGTGAGCGAGGATGTCCATGATTCTTGCTGAGATGACCAGTGGGTCCCAAGTAGGAAAGATAACTCCATCCTTGTCCTCCTCCGAGAAAGCGAGGAGGTTTGCCTTGGGGACAATTGTGTGAACAGGTAGACACATAAGTGCGGCATTATCTAGGGCTCGCATCTCCGCCTTCTGACGTCGGCCGGATAGTGAGGTGGCGGGGAGCAGACCTCCCAGTGTGCCCTCAGTTGGGCAGATCATGTGGATAACTCGTCCTTCAGCGCCTTCGGGCATAGGTGGAGCCTGAAGGTCTTGGTTGCCCCCTGGTCCAGCATGGCGGCCTTGATTCTGGCGGTTCCTCTGGTTGGTTGCCGCCGCCGTTGCTGTTGCTGCTGGCTTGACGAACTCCTCTGGCTTCCCATCTTCATATAACTTCCAGAGCTGCCTCAGTAAGTCCCGTCAATCCCCGGTGTTATGTCTGATGCTGTTGTGGTATTCGCAGAACTTTTTTGGATTCAATTTTCCTTCCTCCCTTAGCATTTTCCTTGGTGGAGGAATAGGGTGCCTTGCCTTGACTGCATTGAAGACCTCTCTTGGGGTGACATTTAGCACTTCGAGAAGCTTCACCTCGATACTCCCCTCGTCAAAAGGTTTGAAAGACCCAGGAGCTTTGTAGGTGGCCCCAAACCTCTTGTACGACTTTTCTGCCTTAGTAGCTGGTTTCTTCGCCTCGCTCGCTTCTTGCTCTTCCATTCGTTGAGCGAGGAGCTCTGCGCTGTTAATCAAATTTCCAGCTCGGTGCCAGAAATCGGAGTAGGACTTCGGATACTCCATGTTCATGATTTTCCAAAGTTTCGTGTTCATCCGGAGTCCTCCCACGACTCCCATGACCTAAGCCTCATCTCCGAGAGGTTCTCCTTCCATGATCAGCTTATCTACCCTTTAAATGTATGCTCGGTCGGTCTCGTCCTTGTATTGCCAGATGTTGGCCAACCTTTGTTTTGTTCCCACCTTCGGGGTCATAGTGGCGAAGTGGTCAAGGAACAGTTGCGCCATTTGGCGAAATGATTCTACGGAGGATGGAGGCAAGGTGTCGTACCATCTATAGGCTTGATCACCTAAGGTGAGTGGAAACAACCGACATTGGGTTGCGTCAGTTGCCCCCATCGAGTTCATATAGGATGTGAACTTGCTGACTTGGTGAGTGGGATCTGTGTCGCCTACGTATTGAGCAATCGATGTCACCGTGATCTTCGGCTGGATAGGAGCTAGCATCATTGCCGGCGACAAAGGTGACAGAGGGATCCTAGCGGGAGTTGGATTTCCATCCTTAGTCGCGACTTGATCTTGAAGCTCTTTCAGGGTTTGTACTATTCCCACCAGTTGATCAGCATCAATCTGGTTGGTACCACCTTGCCGAATATGGAAAGGTGATGGGCTTCTTTCCGACCTTCCTCGCTGGTGATTGCGAGGTGAGGGGCTTCTCGCTGCTCCACCTCGCTGGTGATGTCGAGGTGGTGGGCTTCTCCCCAGACGATCATGCACTGAGATGTTCTGCCTTAGCCCGGGGCTGGACTGCGCCACGGAACCAGCTCGCGACACCTCGGGCTCGGCCTGATTTTGGCCATAGTAAGCATGTTCGCGATTAGGACGGGCCTCCTCGCGACCTTGGTTACGGGCCTGTTCGCCGCTGAACTCAGAGTTTAGACGCCGGAAGACTGATCTCGTCCGCTGGACCCCAGCGGAATCCGCTTGGTCATTCCTCCTTTGCTCGGGTCCATACTGCCTCTCATATGGCTTTCTACGGAACTCCCGGGAGTGAGCAGTTTGTTGGGATTCCTCGCTCTCCACCCGGTGGGGACCTTCGCCATCCTTTCGCTTGCCCCTGGCTTGGGGGAATTTTTGGTCCAAGTTTTGGCGCAAGTCACTATAGCCTGTGCCCTACTCGGACTGCTTTCGGCGTAAGACCGCCATGGCTTCCCAGATTTCTTCCGGGGTTTTGATCTCCTCAAGCCTCTGGGGGACACCGAGTGCGGGCCCTTTGGCACCCGGGTTACCGGCGGCCGGACCACCGGCCCCACGGGCACCTGACTTTTGGATCCATGACTTGGCTTTCCTGGACTTGGCCTTCCCCTTTGACACGAAACTAGCTTGAGACATTTTTGGTTATGAATTTTCTGGGTAGGTGTTTGAATGTTTGAAGGTTCAAAGAAAAAACCTTTGAAGATTCGTCGGAATATTCAAATGAGAACACACTGAAAAATCAGATTAGTTCTTGATGAATACCCTCCTTCTAGCGCCAATTGTTGATAGCTAGTTTAAATGGATTAATTATATGGAATGTGGCTTTTCTGGTAACTAACTAATCAAACAATAAAGTTCAAATGATTGAACATTATAGAAAGTAAAGGCTGAAAACATAAATAAATTGCACAAAAACTAAGGCAAATGTTGCCTCTTGTATAGATATTTTCGGATCGTTTTTGGGTCTTGAATGCCCATATTTATACTACATGGGAGAGTGCATTTCACTCTCTATTTCTCTTGTCCAGACATCAAAATTGTCAAATCTCCATTTAATGCTCGGTACTTCACTTACACTAGCTTTGGACATCCTCTGGAGCTTCTTGGGAGCTCGCTTAAGTTCACGGCGCGACAACTGGAATGTCCCTGAACTCTTTGCCGTAGCTCTTTGACCTTTCCCCAAGTGGCGTAACCAAAGTTGTCGCCTTGTAGTTCCAGCCCTTGACTTGGCCGCATTTGGATGGTCTTCCTGACTTAGTACCGCATTTAACATTAAATCTCTTCATGTACAAGTGAGCACCTAGCAGACATTGTACCTGTTGTACCTTTTGACGATCTGGGACAATAGACCTGAGAGCTAAGTGGTGAGCTCAAATGAGAGCTAATGAGCGAGCTTCACGAGAGCCCAATAAGTGAGATCTATGAGGTGCTCATAATGAGCTAGTTCGAGCACATTGAGCGAGCTCTTGACAAGCTCTTGACACTTGTTGTTTTCATAAGACCTTTTAAGAGCTTGATGACTGAGATACTTGGGGGTGGCGATTTCGGCCTTTTCTTGACGAGCTAGGGTCCATCTCTAGCCCTGCTGATTATTGTCAAGCTGGGCAAGCTAGGGTCCAGCTCAGCCCGGTAATCTAATTGGGCTTCTTCATGTGAGTGGATGAGATATTAATGGGTTTGGGCCAGATTAATAGTGACACAACATCATGTTCATTGGACAATATACAGTTGAATTATAGGTTGGGATGTGAGCAAAACAAGCCGTTCGCGAACTATTTGAGATTCGGTTTGATAAATATCCAATTGAGCTTGTTTAATAAAGCTCGTCAACATAAAAAATGATCTCAAGCTCAATGGTATTCGGTTCGTTAGATCATGAATATACTCATTAGTAAACTAGTATAATGAGTAGTTTGATTTTAATTATATAATTTCACTCTAAAAATATATGATAAATATAAATATGTGATTAAATTTAGTAGATATATATGTTTTTAGAAATATAAAATTTAATTTTATAATAATTGATGAATAATTTAATTTAAAATTGATATTATTAAGACCGTTTGGGCTCTTATAGGCTCAATCAAGCTCAAAACTCATGAAAACTATCATGATTTGAATATTTTAAAAAATTTCCTCGATTCGATCAAACCAGGTGATTTGAAAAAAAAGACAAAAAATTAAATCGTTAAACTTTTAAAAAAAAAAAATATTTTTTAAATTTAGTTTTTATCGTAATTTTTTCTCATAATAGTGATATAATAAACAAAAATATAAAATTAAAAAATTTATTATATTATAAATATTATAACCAAAATAATACATAAATAATTATATTAAAGAAAAATAAAAGAGAGCCAAAAAATAATAATTGACGGGTCTTTAAAATTTTTAAAGCAGGTCTGTGAGCTGAATTACGGATAAAATCTCAACACAATCGTTCAGAATTAGTTTCATTATGTCTCTTTATCTTTCTCGAGTATATAAAAAACCCTCTCTTCAATCAAATACGATTCAAAAACCCTCTCTTCAATCAAATACGCGCTCCGATTCTGATCTTCTTCTCCAATTCTCTCGAACCCTCTCTTCAATCAAATACGCGCTCCGATTCTGATCTTCTTCTCCAATTCTCTCGAACCCTCTCTTTAATCAAATACGCGCTCCGCTTCTGATCTTTTTCACGCCAATTCTCTCAAACCCTTTCTTCAATCAATACGCGCTGCTTCTTCAAAAAATCATATTTTTTTTTTTTTTTGATCGGGAAATAGTAGGAATAGTTTTTCCTTCATGCATCATCGTTCTCTTTAATTCGTGGATCAACAGATTGTGGGTAATCCTTCTGTTTTTTTATATTAAAAATTTTCGCTACAAATTATTGCTACCCACAACAGAATACGTGGTAGATTGATTGATTGTTTGATTATAGTCAAGATAAGACATTATTCGACTTTTTTTGGGTTTTAATGGTGAGACCTTATTTAATTGCTGTTGTGTATTTCTGAGATTTGATTTCCGGTGTAATTATAATTGGCATCTTATAAAAATATAAAATTAAAAATTTATTATATTATAAATATTATAACCAAAATAATACATAAATAGTTATATTAAAGAAAAATAAAAGAGAGACAAAAAATAATAATTGACCGGTCTTTAAAATTTTTAAAGCAGATCTGTGAGCTGAATTACGTTTAAATACAACTATTCTTTCTGGTCCTTGTTGGGATTAAGTTTTTTTTTTTTTTTTAACTTGATCTGGTTCCTTTATTTTGATAGTACTATGTCCATTTCTGTTGGAAATCTTTCTTAGTTAGAACTACATTCTCCTCTTCTAGTTTATTATTCCTTCTCATTTATGTTGCATATTCTTTTCGAAGTCAACATTTTAACATATTTGATCTTGTACCATGATATTTTGCATCTATTATCAGCAAGGCTCATGTTTCTTCTTAGGATTTACACTGCTAGGGAAAAGACCTTGAAATGGCATGGGGATCATGGGATCTCAGAACTGCAACACATTTAGCTTGTCTAGGTGCTGGATGGATCGGGGTTCTCACTGATATGGTCTTTTGCTGTTTTAGTTTGGCTTTTTGCCTTTTTTAGCATTAAAGTACATTGGTTTATGTTGTGTTGCATATGCTTGGCCCTAGTCGTGGACCAACAAAGTATTAGTTTTTTAATCTAAGTTATTATTTAAAATTTGACTATAATTATATAATTTATATACAGGTTTGAGTAATTAAGTGAGTCCGATATGATTCTATCCCTACAAATTTTATGCTAATCAAAATATTAGGTTCCTGGTCATCATATCAGTTGATCTGAATCTCACCCAATCTATTGCACATAATTTCTTTTCTGGTCGGAACTTCCCTAATAGGGTTTGTTTTTTGTACTTAATGTAACATCCCGAGTAACTTCCAATTAGAAGACAAACTAAACATGGTCACAGATTTATAAAATATCAGAGACCCTGATCCTTTCACCTTATATCTGATCATTTAAAATAAAAAATAAAAATCAAGTCAAAATTCGCCCACCTGGGCTGTATAGGTGGTTTAGGCTGATAGAAGTAAAAGATGATGAGGGTGCCTGTCTAGCGCCTTGGGCTATTGTTGAAACACTGGTTTAGACGCTTGGAATCACATTAATAACTTCTTGCGAAATAATTGCTGGTGACTATAGGCTAAATTGGAGAAATATAGAAAATTGTAGAGTATATAGGTTAAATTTCATTTTGTAATTATTTGGATAAATGATTGAGTTATGAATAGTTCTTTAACTAGTTGCAATTCAAGATGAAAAACCAAAAGTTAAAAAAGAGAATCTAATTGTTCATTGTTGAATTATAGAGGAAGATTTAATTCATAGTGCATATTTTGTCTTCTAAATTAATTGTAGTAAATATATCTCCATTCTATATTACATGTTTTATTTAAATGAGTGGTTTTATAATAAGTTTTCTTCAAACCTTTCTTATAATCATATTCCTCAAATCAGTGATGTGATTCCTTTCTTCCAGGTTTTTGATATGGGTCTATTGAACTTGAAAAAAAAACGCAGCTTCGTTTGCAAATCAGCTCTTAAGGAACTTTTTGATGGTAATGGAAATCTGAAGAGGCAAAGAACAATTGGGTAAGTCATGACGTAGACATATTTTTTATGTTTGATTATGTTACTAAAATTCATGTTAATTTACTTCTTTTTTATGCTTAATTATCAGGAAATGATGTTAAAAAAACGAGAAGAATATATGGAGCTCAAAACTGAGAAGGCTGGAGATGAGATAGACTTTGAAGTTTTGGGTCGTGGACGGGATATGTTACAGGTCTTGGTTATGGTCCAAAGCCACAAAATAGACGCAACTCGTTATATAATTCTCCTAATCATATAAGGATGAACTAAAAGACAAAGATGAAGAGTTGCAACAGTCTAAAGCTTAAAGACAAGAACTCCAAACACAAGTAACTGAGTTGAAAGACGCACTCTCTGCGCAAAATGCAGATCTCTCTGCGAAAAATGCAAATCTCTCAGCAGAACTCTTTGCGCAAGGTGAAACTATCACCAAGACTAATGACTTTTTGTACATTCTAAAGGTTAGCTTCTATTTTTTATATGTATTTGTTTAATGTGTATGCCTTCTCCCTCGAACCTGTATGTGAATCATTGATACCTTTATACTTCACATTGTGCTAAATTCTAGTTTGTCAATGGAGTATGGAGTGACTTATTTACATTTATAAGCTATAGAAGTTATTGGCGCCATAGTGTTTGTATCAATAAATCCATGCCTCTAAAATTGGATGTGAGACACTTGGTAAAATTTGAAGTATTGAAACTCAATTCTCAATATTAAAACACTATTTCCACATGAAATAGGTGGGTGATCCTTGTAGAAATATGTGGGTGATCCACTTGTATATACTTTCAATGGTTTCTTATAAAAAAAATAATCATGTTCCTAAAATACTTGTTTGGATTCAGAAACTTAGTTCCTGGAAGTAGATTTGTTTCTTGAAAGTGATGTAATTGAGAAACTTATTCAAAAGAGAGTTAGAAGGGAGTTAGTAGATTATGCGTATGATCTTGTGAGATGTACGACTTCCTAATTAAATGGGGAAAATGTTGGATATTATAGGAACCGAGGCTTAAATGATCATTTCAATATGTTTTTGCTAGTTTGATATTGTATACTATTTTGGAGTTTAGTTCTTCTGTTCAACCTTATAAGCACTACAAAATACTAATATTCCATCTCTCTCTCTCTCTCTCTCTCTCTCTCTCTCATGCATACCTCTAAAGGTAGTTGCTGGTTAAATTTATATAAAAAATTCATCTGATATAATATTTTTTTTATAGGCGATATCTACAAAGGAGAAGATTTCATCATCGTCATTTGAAGTGCGAAAGGGAATAGTAGCAGGGAAATTAGTGTTAGAAATATACAAGACTATGGTTTATTTTATTTTTTTATTTTATGTACTATTGATAACAAATATTGTTGATTGCTTTCTAATTGCTTGAAGGATTTTTTTATCTTTAATTAATTTAGTTTTTGTTGTAATTTTTTTTATTCAGTAATTGAGATTAATATATATAGTATTACTAGTTATTACTAATTTAATATATATAAAAAAATCAAATAAATTAGCAATAAAAGTAATTATGTCATGTTGAAATAAATGTATCACAATATGTATTACTTTGCAGTAATATTGTCACTGTATGTTAACTAATCATGACGATATATGTTGTTATTATATCAATTCCTTTAGTGAGGATTATCATCATCGTCACAGAATAATATTTTTTTATGACAAAAAATATTTTGTCACCATTTTCTCATCTTTTAATGACGACAAATATTTTGTCACTAAAGTTTAATTTTTTGTAACTAAATTTAGTTGTCATTATATCTATATATATAACCACAATTATTTTTTTTGTCATTTTTCTGTAATTCTTTCATGACGAAAAATGTGAAATATGACGAAAAATATATTGTCACCAAATCTAAACTTTTAGGGATGATTATTAAAAATAATTTGTCACAACTTCCACATCATTTAACGACAATAAAAATTTTGTCATTAAATCATACAAATTAGTGATAAATTTTATCGTCATTATATATGTACATATATAACTGACGATCAATATTTTGTCACCGAATAACAACTCTTTCTTGACGAATATAGAAAATGTGACGAAATAACCAAGCTAATTGTGACCAAATTAACGTCACTAAACTAATTTTTTTTGTGACAATTATTTATATCGTCACGTAAAATTGAACTTTAGTGACGAAATGTCATATTAAGTGACGAATTTTTTATGCCTAATGTGACAATTTATGCGTCCCAATAGATGAAAACATATAGTGACGATGACCTTTTTCGTCACCAAATGATGACCTTTTAATGACGGAATTAATATAGCATCACAATAAGTGACGATCTATGCCACAAAAAAATTCGTCACAAATTATCAATTGTGACGAAAAATGATGTTTCAATGATAAATTTTTTCGTCGCAATTTCTCGAATTTCCTGTAGTGAAGCTTTATATTAATTAATATCTTTCTCCTTGAAAGTAAAGACAGTCTCAACATTATTATCCATACCAGAAATAAATTTTCACTTGCAAGATTTGGTATGATAAAGCTTCTGAGCCCACCAAGGGGACAAATCAAAAGCCAATGTCTTCTTGACACGATTCTCCATATTAAATCTTAGCAATCGTCATGTAACTAATAATATTGCCCAAGATATAAGGTATCAAATCGCTTTGATTCTCTTCCCATCATAAATCAAAACAATAGTTATTAATTTCACACGATCCTATTTAAGGGAAGAAGATTAAGAAATAACGAACCACTGAGGTCTAATTCTTGTATATTCAGTACCGAAGAATTTATCCTCTTGTAGGTCATATTCAGCGCATCATAATACACTAGTGTAATCTCTTGGTCAAGACAAGTCAATATGAACCTTACACTTCAACCTTTCACAATGGATTGTTCATTTCCATCTGGGTTGTGATTTGTACTTAGTTACGAGGAACTGTTAATTTGATCTTCCGTGATCTGGTATTACCAAATTAACTACAATATAACACGTATTATTTATTGAACAAATATATATAACATTCAATCATATTTAATGCAACAGTGACAAATAATTTATTTCAGTAAATAAATAAGAAATTCAGTTTGGTTATCTGAAAGTAAAAAAACATATTTTCCAAAGATAACCCCAACATCTTCTGCACCTCACGTGCATTTATCGTGACTTACTGCTTTCGAGATCGTCACTCGGGCTTTCTCGAGGTTGGAGAGCTCGGTCTCAGACTGGGTACATGCCTTCTCCAGAAAAAGAACCGCATTTTGGGCATGGACGACAGTCGAATACAAGTTACATGTAACCTTCTGGCGGCGGGGAGTAGAATCATCTTTCGTCCACACCCGGGGCACATTCCTCACCGACTTCTGAAGGTAGCTATGCTAGTCGTCGGGCACTCCCTCCAGTGTGAGAAGCTTGGACCTCAGAAAGCTCAACACCTCCGGTGAGAATTTGGTCGGCATCAGATCCGAGCTGCATAACAAGAAGAACTCATTAGGAGGGCTACATCAGAATCAACTCCAAATGATCAAAAAATAACGCCGACCTAGCTCTTCACCGTGGCCTCATCCCAGCCCATCCAAGAATCATCCTCTGGGTATGGGCGTCCACCCACCAAGACGATTAATGCGGTGATAGTCGGTCGGTAGGGGCGCTCTTCCAAGCCCCTCTATTTATCTCGTTGATCGCGTGCAGATCTCTTCCCCCCCGCACCCTCTTATGAGGTCATTCTGCGGTCGCCGGGGCGGATGCGGCTACCTTCTTCCCCTTGTCGGTGATGGAAGGTGAAGTTTGGATCGGGGTTTCGAAAGGGGCACTCGAGCCAGACATACGCCTCATAGAGCCGAGCACCAATTTCTTTCGGGAGGCCATCTTGGAGGCGGAGGGCTGACAACGGTAGGTCGGAATTTCGGGAACTGTCATAAACCACGAAAAATCATTAGTAAAAAAGGACAAGACGCTCCCCGCAAAGCATAGTAGAGATTTACAGGGGATTTCTAGGTGACGTGGATAGGTGTACAACCTGGCTTTCAAGCGATCGAGCTCAATGTTCAACGAGTTAACGTCTCGCCAACTCGGCGAAGTATCTCGATTCAAATTGAAAGCCTCAACGAAGTCCCAGAACAGCTCGGAAGATCGGGGCGCAAACACTGCAAGACAGAAAAAGAATTAGATCAGTACAACAGTAAGAACATAAAACTCAAAGAAGTACCGTTTTCAACTCGGATCGCGTAATCTGTGGGGACTCGCATGGACAAAGTGCTTGAGGGGGCCACTGACTCCCAGGCCCCTCCAACAAACCACCACCTTTGGTGCCACACGTCGATCTTGTTGGGGATCCCGCTCACGAGCTCTCTACCCTTGCGAAGTCGCACAACATGATAGCCTCCGGCTTGAGCGATGAGCGTCATCACATAGGATATCTCCCTCCGGGTTTGGTAGCCGATACAATCCAGCCTGCCCCAACACAACCATGGTGGAGATGATATAACTCCACCCGTTCGGGGTGATCTGAGAGAGGCTCACATTCCAGGCCGCTAGCAAGTGAGAGATGGCCGGGTGCAACGGAAATCGAATTCCGGCCGCCATAGAATGCTCATGCACGACTATCATTCCTGGAGGAGGCTGATCAACACTTTCGTCAGAGGTCGGCCCATAAAAGTGCACATCTCAGGGCACCTTGTACAAACGGGGCGGTCCCCTTTACATATCGTCGAAAAGACCGACGATACTTTTTCATCCGACGCTGATGAACTGCGACATAGCCGACTTGCGATATTGGCACTCAGGTCGCTTATATGGGGCACAATTATGATACAAGTTGTAATCAAAAATCCATTCATAAGCTCCATAGTCGGGAGCCGGGGCAGAGGGACCCGCCGTTGCCATCTGTCCGGTGAGACAAGGCGAAGGGGACTAATATCTAGCGGGGGAAGATGGGTGATCTCTGCCAAATCTTCCAAAAAATGCTCATCCACTGGTTCATCGTTGGCATCATCTTCCCGATGATCACCCAAGGCTCTATCCGAAGAGCTTCCACCCACATTGCCGGCGGTAGAACTAAAGCCCCGGCGGTGACGCAAAGAAAGATGAACATTATCCTTGGAAGAAGAAGAAGCCACCATGGGCTGAGAAACAATAGGGGCAACGGGAGCACCAAAATCCATGAAAATAGAAGAATAAAAGGGATTTTTTACCTTCAATTCGTTGGTCAGCTGAAATCTTCAAAATCTTGTGCTTGATAGAGGGAGATAAATTCAAAGGAAATTAGTTCGTGGGGGTGAAGGGTTTTTGAAACCTAACACCCCGCGTATTTATAGAAGGGGAGAGGGGCCAAAGCAGAAATAATCAAAACTTCAGCCCCCTCCAACAATAAATCACGGGAGTAGCGCGTGAAGTTCACCGCGACATCCCATTGGGTCAGCCTGTGGCGCCTCGCGTCATCATTCTGACACCATCATTTCAAATCTTCGAGACCGAGGGAAATCTGATACGCTGATTCACATTGTTGAGGTGACTTTTCACTTACTCGGGGTAACAAGTCATTTTAAGAGATCTCCAAAATGACAAGTCGCAGGACGAGCTGCCTATAAATCAAGTGGAGGTCCCGATGCAAAGCACACGACCTCAACTTGTGGGGCAATTGTTGTAGCATGAATAATCCCGACCTCCAGTTCAGTCTCATAAGTTGTAAGTCGCCAACGACTTAATATAAAAAGCCTCCGCAAGAGAAAGGCCGCATAAGTAGCTTGTTCATCAAGGCGAGGCATACAACTATCAAGTCACAGAAACGGTAAGTCGTAAGGCGACTCACAGTTAAAACCACTAGAGGTCGCAAGGCGACTTACATTCCGGGAATTCAGATCGAAAACGACCTGCACCAATCCTAGTCAGCCAACCCGTATGGTCAAGGGAAGCATCCGACAAGCCATGAGATCCGCCAAAGAGGACCGCCCCATGATTGGCGCTCATTAAAGACAAAAAAACCTCTTACCCGTCGAGGCGAAATGGGCGACTTGAGGGAGTGAAGCCTTTCATTCTGCACATTATCTTATGTAAATTCCCCACGAGGGGGGAATGACAGTATAAATAGGCCTATATGGCCACACTTGTAAAGAGGTTGAACACCTTAGCATTCTAGGCAAATATATTACACACAAATACCTGGCTTGAACGCCCTCGGACGTAGTCTGATTCAAAGGATGAACCGGGTCACCAATCTCTTGTTATTTCCCTTTACGTTGATTACCATTAACTCACAACCCTCGTTAAAATCATTGTTTAGCTGGGCAAATTATAGCTAGTCACAACATATCATATGAGAGAGTAACATACATCTCACAATTGATAAGGGCAAGAAACACACTAAAACAACAGTTATCAATAACATACCACACAACATCAAATTCAAAAGGAACAAATTGCATTGGCAGCACAGAACAGATTGCCTAAAGAAAGAAAATCAAATACAATTAAAAAAAAACAATAGCAAAATCACACCTTAGCAGGGGAAGGAATAGAGGCGCGTGGCGAAGAGAGAGCTGATCTGTTTATAAAATCACACCTCTCTGATCTGTTTCTAGAATTGCCTGAACATTTCTCCTTTCTCCCTCTTGTTGGCTGATTCGTCGAGGAAGGCTTTCATCAGCTCGTTTCTTAAGAGTATATTCAAATCCATCCAAATCACTCAATTTAAAATCAATATACTAGCATATGCACAATTCTTTTGAAAACACTCTGCATTACTCCCTTATCTGAAAACACACCCAACTCATTACTTTTGAAAACACTACTGCAATACAAATTATTTTTCAGCATAACACATTCAATCAATCAATACTCCTATTTTGTGGAAAATGCTTCAATTCTTCCCAAATTTCAGATGGGGATCATTTCAGCATAACACATTCAATCAGTAGGTGAAATCCCAGAAACAGAACCCAAAGAATTAACACCAAAGTTCGAAACCATAAAAAAATCCCCCAATTTTGAACCAGAAACATTAGTATTCACACCATTCTTCCTACCAAGCAATGCACCAGAATTTAAACAAGTGGGAATAAACGATTTACCTTGAGGTAATGGAACAGGATTCGAGGGAGCGTGCATACCATCCTCAATCCCAGAAATAGCAGCACGAACCTGCTGTACACCGTTATTCAAATCGGAGAAACACAAACCAGTACCAGAAGCAACGAGACCAGGCGCATTAATAGCATCAGTAACGTGATCTTTTTGAGCATCAGTGGCCGCAATCGGTTCAGATGGTGATGCAAGACCAGGCATCGTCGGGTCGGGGCGCGGGCGAGTTCCCATATCTAGCAAATATGAAATCATCGATGTTTTAGGGTCCGTTGACCTCTGAATCGGCGTCGCAATGAGGGATGCGGGGTCGCGGAGCAGGGCTTCTATGAATTTTGGCTCGGAAAGTCGCGCGATGAAGGCTGCGGGGTCTCGAAGTAACGTGTCAACGATCTTAGGGTCTGAGAGTCGCAAAAGTAGTAGGCCCAAGGCTGAAGACACGTCCTATGAGGCAATTGATGTCCGAGTCAGGATGACAGAAATGTGATGGAGAAAGCGAATTAGGGTTCTAATTTGGGGAAGAAATGAGAACACGATTTGGGTTTTGTTTCATTGGGACCAAAAATGTAAGGTTTGGGACCAAAATCGTGAGGGTTGTCCTGTGGGACCAAAAGTGCAAAAAACTCTATTTATTAACGTTAACTCTATTTAGATGGTTTTTCTAGTCGCGGGACCAAATGTTTCAACATTTTCGGCTTTGGGACAAAAAATGTAAGGTTTGAAACCTAAATCGTGAAAGGGTGTGTCATGTGGGACCAAAACTGCGAAAAACTCTAATTTATGCACATTAAAGCAAATACGGTAATAAAATAAATCAATCTTGAGCTCCATCAACAAATCAAACATATTTTCGACATTAAAGCCAAAAAAATCTAATTTTTATAGGAATATTCACCCTTGAAGACGTCTCAATTTATGAGTTTATCAAGCAGGTACATTGCCCCCCACCCCACCCACACCCCACAATTAATTTTTAAGTGTAAATTTTGAATGTCCCAGAAGATCTGACGCCGCAGTTGGTTTCATGTGCAAAGATGTAAGTCACAGAAGTTCTAACGCTGCAGTTGCTTTGAGTGCAAAGTTCTAACTTACAGAAGTTCCGATGACGAAGTTGATTTGAGTGCACATTTCTCGGTGTCATAAAAATCGAAGGAATGGTAGGAGAAGAATGATTTACAGATAATAGAAAAACGCACACAAAAAAGACAGGGTTTTACGACTGTTTTAGCGACGATAAAAATCGTCGCTACAACTAGTAGCGACGGTTTTTGCAACCGTTTTCAAAATCGAGGGTCACTAACATATAGCGTTGGTTATTTCAAAACCGTCGCTAACTAGCGATGGCTTTTCTCCGTTGCAACATAGCGACGGTTAGTTTTCGTCGTAATATAGCGACTGTTTTGTCGACGGTTATCTGGGCCCGGATTTGGATCAGAAAATCCGTCGCTAAACCATCACTAAACCGTCGATAATTTATCGACAGTTGTGGCGTCATAAAACTGTCGTTACCAGCGACGATTAACTATCGGTATTAGCGATGGTCATAACCATCGAAAGGTGCGGCAGTTATAAAGTGTTGGTAATAGCGACGGTTTTTGACGTCGCTACAACTATCACTAAATCACAATTTTTTACAAAAAAAAATGGCTCACAGTGCTTCGAACCCGGGCCCGGGGGGCGCCCAGGTGGGCTCCGAACCACCCGAGCCAAAGACCATCTCAAACCCAACCACCAAACATCTCATATATAAGTCACCAAGCCTCCCAATTAAAATGAGATAATTATTCACTCCCATGGAGGACCGAACACGAGACATTGCGCACCTGAGCGGGGTTCAATTCCGCTCGGACACTTGCTTTCTTGCGTTTACTTAATGAATTTAATTCTACATGTCCTAAAATTTATTTATTTTTTCTAATTTTTTTTTAAAATTCTTTATTTCAATTATCTTATTTAATGATTCAGTTACATTTTAATATAATAAGTTATATTTTTTATTTATAAATTTAAATTATATTATATTATATTAAAATTGTATTTTTTTTACTTATTTTTAATAAAATTAATTCTATATGTCCTAAATTTTTTTTTTTCATTTTTAAAATTTTTTAATTCAATTATCTTATTTAATGATTCAATTAAATTTTAATATAATAATTAAAAAAAATTATTTATAAATTTAAATTAAATAATATATTATATTAAAATTGTATTTTTAATTATTTTAAATAAAATTAATTCTATATTTCTTTAAAATTCGGTTTTTTTTTCAAATTTTTTTTTTAAATTATTTATTTCAATTATCTTATTTAATGTTTCAATTATATTTTAATATAATAATTTATTTTTTTTATTTACAAATTATGAATAAATGATTATAGTTTTTTAAAATTGTATTTTTATTGGATAATTACCAAAAATATAAATTATGTTAAGCAATGTCAAATAATTTGTAATATGCATATATAATTGTCAACATGAAATATTACAAATGAAAGACAATATAATTATTATTCGTCATCCTCATCGTTGGCACGTTTGATTCCTACTGAACACATAATTTTCAAATTTTATGTTAACAACATCACTGGTTTCTCTGAGGGGGGTGCCTCTTTTACTTATTTAGGTGCTCCTATCTATAGAGGTGCCCCTAAAGCTGATTACTTTAGAAAAATTGCTGATGATATTATTGCTAAGATGAGTAAATGGAAGGTTTACCTTTGGCCTATTTTCATTCTTGTTAATGTTGACAAAACCATTAGAAACTTTATTTGGACTGGGTCCACTGGCACTAAAGGTATTCTTACTATCTCCTGGGACAAAGTACGTGCTCCCAACTGTGAGGGTGGTATCAATATGACGTCTATTAGAACTTTGAATAGGTCCAATTTAGTAAAGTCTCTGTGGGACATCCTCTTTTCTAAGGATGCTGGGAATTGTTTTATCAGCAAAAGGCTCATTAACAAGAATAATAAGGTTAGAGGTTATCACATTAAGTCCTCTATTATTTCTGGTGTTAGGTCTCTCTTACCTTTCATTCTTACGAATTCTAGATGGATTTGTGGTTGTCCCTACACTGTGTCTTTCTGGTTTGACAACTGGTTGGGCTATTTGATTGCTGATAGGATTGGTATCCCTTACAACTAGAGAAGGGGTTTCAATTTTATTGTCTCTGATTACTATGAGCATGGTCATTGGAACATTGAGTATGATATTTGCAATGTTTATCCTGATATTATTTTGGACATCAACAAGCATGGATTTATGGATGCTTCTTTTTCAGTTATTGAACTTTATGTTGGGCTACTTGAGGGGCCTTTAGGAGAATTAAGATTGGACCTTCCAATGGATCTTGAATTATCAATATTGAGCCACAATATTATTCAAGCCCATAAATATTAATTAATCCCACTACATAATTAATATTGCACTATACATCTTAACTCATATTACTGTTAATATGGCTCCCAGTTATTATTTCCCGTGTTTAAGATTATCTAGCCCATTAATTAATTCAAACCACTGAAATAGTTTTCCATTAATTAATATATTTTGTCCTTGGTTAAGGAACGGTTCAACATTATTATCCATACCGAAAACTAGTTTCACTTGCAAGATTTGGTATGATAAACCTTATGAACCTCCCAAGGGGGCAAATCGAACAAGCGTACTTGAACACGATTCTCCATATTAAATCTTAACAATCGCATGTGACCAATAATATTGCCCAAGATATAGGGTATTGAATCTCACTGATTCTCTTCCCATAATAAGTCAAAACAATAGTTACTAACCACACGCAATCCTATTTAAGGGACGAAGATTAAGAAACAACTAACCACTGAGGTCTAATTCTTCCTAGTTCAGTTCTGAAGAATTTATCCTCCTGTAGGTCCTCTTCAATGCATCAGTCATGCACTAGTGTAATCTCTTGGTCAAGACAAACCAATCTGAGTCTTACACTACAACCTTTCACGATGGATTGTTCATTTCCATCTAGGTCGTGAATGGTGTACTTTTAGTTACAAGGAACTGTTAATTTAATCTTCTGTGATCTTGGTATCACTAAATTAACTACAATGTAACACGTACTATTTAATGAACAGTTATGCAGTAAATATATGTAACATTCAATCATATTTAAAGCATCAGTGATAAACAATTTATTTCAGTAAATAAATCCGAAATTCAGTTAGTCTGATTATACAAAGTAAAAGTATACTTTCCAGTATAATCCCAACAGTAAAATCTACAACTAACTAATGATGATGACAACCCTCCCTTTGATGCGTTACACCATCGAAGGTTAATTGGATGACTATTGTATTTAACAGTTACAAGGTCTGACATACAACTCGTCGTGAATTTCTCGAGCCAATATATTACTGCACCTCGACGTAAGCATATGGATTCGGTGATGAGCATATTTGGCTTTCTCAAGTCCACAACTGGGCAGAGACTGTTTCTTCCGACAAATAGTGATTTCAAACTTGAAGCCTATTGTGATGATGATTATATTGGGGAATGAGTTGCACAGATCTATTCGGGGTGAATATTTAAATAAAAATTTAATTCATTAATTATTACTAGCATGAATTAATCCTATATTAATTCAAATAATAATTGCAACAACATATCATGCATATAAAAAGCCACGTAAAACCTACGCATGCGGAATCTACGGGTTTACGTGAACGTACCTCTCGGGATGGCAGTGGCTTTGGTCGGACGGACTAACCAAAAGGACTTCTCAAGTACTCCCTTAGCCCTTGCTCAACAATCCGGTGGAAGGATACTCGCGAACAATTAACAAAAGAAAAAAAAATAAACTTTGTTGCACCACTTATGTGGATTTGCTAATATTTCCAGCACATGGAATTGTACTTGGGAATGAACTAATCATCCCCTATTTATAAGAGGGAGGGTGGACGAAAACTTTGTAATATTCCAATGTGGGATAAGACTTTTCTTGGTTACCAAGAAATCTTGAATATATCCCATATATTCTCTTTCCCATAATTAAAATATTCCACAAAATTCCACCTCCTCTATTTTATGGAATTTTCGAAAAATATAGTGTTCAAGAATCCAAGATTTGGATCTTCTTGAATTTATGAGATATTCTTGTATTTCAAGAAATACATATCTTCCATAATATATTTTCAAGAAAATCAAGAAAATCTTTCTTGCCCTCTATTTTCCAAAATTTCGAAAATCTCACTATGAATAACCAAGTGGGAGATTTCTTGAATTTAATGAGATAATCTTGTATTCCAAGAATACATATCTTCATTCCATAACAAAATTCAAAGAAAATTTTTCTCCCTCTTTTATCCATAATTTTCGAAAATTAAGAGGAAATATAATCAACAATATTTATTTTATTTTAATCACCTTTTCAGTTATTGGACTATATGTTGGGCTACTAAGGGGGCCTTTAGGAGAATTAAGATTGGACCTTCTAATGGATCTTGAATATCTAATATTGAGCCACAATATAATTCAAGCCCATAAATATTAATTAATCCCACTACATAATTAATATTGACTATCCATCTTAACCCATATTACGATCGATATGGCTCCCGGTCATTATTTCCGTGTTTAAGATTATCCGGCCCATTAATTAATTCAAGCCAATCAAAATAGCTTTCCGTTAATTAATATCTTTTGTCCTTGGTCGAGAACGGTTCAACATTATTATCCATACCGAAACTAATTCCACTTGCAAGATTTGGTATGATAAAACTTATGAACCTCCCAAGGGGGCAAATCAAGCAAGCGTGCTTGCACACGATTCTTCAGTATTAAATCTTAGCAATCACATGTGACCAATAATATTGCCCAAGATAAAAAGTATTGAATCTCTCTCGATTAAGCTACCCATGATAAGTCAAAGCAATAGTTACCAATCCCACGTGATCCTATTTAAGGGACGAAGGTTAAGAAATAACGAACCAATCGAGGTCTAATTCTTCCTTGTTCGATTCAAGAATTTATCCTCCTCAGAGGTCCTATTCAACATCGATCACCATGCACTAGTGTAATATCTTGGTCAAGACAAACCAATCTCGAGCCTTACACCTCAACCTTTCGCGATGGTTGTTCATTTCCATCTAGGTCGTGAATGGGCGTGCTTATAGTTACAAGGACTGTTAATTTAATCTTCGTGATCGGGTATCACTAAATTAACTACTGATGTAACACGCATTTAATTATTGAAACAGTTATGCAAGAAATATATATAACATTCAATCATATTTAAAGCATCGATGATAAACAATTTATTTCAAAAATAAGTCTGAAATTCGATTTTAGATTATACAAAGTAAAAGCATACTTTTCAAAGATAATCCCAACAATCTCCCACTTATACTCAAAGTCTGCTTTTAAGTATACTACAACACGTCTCGAGTAGTCCGTGACATCTAATGTCACCTACACGAACCTAATAATTTCTCCCACTTATACTCAAAGCAGATTGGCAACGGTCTTGACACCCATTCCACTCACATGTCTCTCGAATGTATTCAGAGGCGACGCTTTGTGAATGGATCTCGCTAGGGCTGTCCTCGACGCTATCTTTACCACATCTATATCTCCTCTCTTAACGATTTCTCGTATAAGATGTCTTTCCTTTAATGTGTTTGTTTGACTCGTGGACTCTTGGTTCTCTTGAATTTGCAACTGCCCTTAGCAGATATTACTAGACAAATTCAGAACACCATCCAAGTCCACTAAGAAGGTCTAGAGCTCAATCGGTTCTTTCACTGCTTCACAAGCAATTACTTACCCGACTTCCATGGTTGAGTCAGTGATGCATTTCTGCTTCACACTCGTCCATTTGATGGCTACACTTCCCAAATTGAAACACACTAACTGAGGTAGATAATATCTGGAATCTATATCTGATTGGAAATCCGAGTCCGTGTAGCCGATGGGGATTGGAGTATCTGACTGATAAATCAACATTCTATCCCGAGTTCTTTTCAGACACTTCAGAATGTTTTAACTGTCGTCCAATTCTCTTTCCCTGGGTTACTCTGATATCTTGCTATCATGCCTATGGCAAAGCATATATCTGGTCTCGTACACAGCATTGCATACATAAGGTTTCCTACAGCCGAAGCACAAGGAATGCCTTTCATGTCATCTATCTCCTTTTGCGTCTTAGGGGACATTTTCTTGGATAGATGGATTCCAAGTCTGAAAGGTACGAATCCTTTCTTGGAATCTTGCATGCTGAATCATTTCAAGACAGTGTCTATGTATGAAACTTGCGATAACCCGATCATCATTTTCTTGCGATCTCGAGTGATCTTGATCCCAAGGATGTGTCCGGTTTTCCCTAAGTCTTTCATATCAAACTGTTTTGAAAGCCATGCCCTTATGTCTGATAACACCTTCACATCGTTCCCGATGATCACAATGTTATCTACGTATAGTACTAAGAATACCAATGCAGTTCCGATACGCTTCTTATACACACAACTTTAAAACTCGTTTTGATCAAACCCATAAGACTTCATAACATGATCAAAACATTGGTTTCAAGCTCTGGATGCCTGTTTGAGTCCGTAAATGGACCTCTTGAGCTTATAAATTGGGTGTTCTTGGCCTGTTTCAATGAAAACTAAGGGTTTGTTGCATATAGATCTCCTTATCAAGACTTAGTTAAGGAAAGTTTGCCTTGATATCCATTTGCCAGATTTCAAAGTCGAAAATGCGCAGCAATCGATAAGAGAATACGGATGGACTTAAGCATGGCTACGGGCGAAAAAGTTTCCTCATAATCGATCCCTTTCTTTCTGAGTATAACCTTTCGCCACTAGTCTTACTTTCAAGGTTTCAACCTTCCCGTCCAGTCCTCTTTTCCTCTTATATACCCACTTGCATCTAATGGGTTTTACCCCATTAAGTGGTTCGACTAGCTCCCACACTCTATTATGAAACATAGAACCCATTCCGACTCTCATTGCTGTTTGCCAAGAACCTGCATCCTTATCTTGGAGTGCCTTGTCATATGTCCATGGGTCTGATTCCGGGAATCAAATCCGAGGACTCTCCTATTCCCATGAATCTCTCGAACCTAACAACCCTCCCACTATGACTAGGCTCCTGTTGAAAAACGTATCGTTTGGTATATCATCTAAATGATTGGCAATCGAGGTTTGCCCTCTAAGCTCATTTAAGGTAATCTCACTTCGGGTTTTCTTTGGTTCATATAGTTTTCTTCCAAAATCTAAAGTGGGTGCGGATGTCCACCTTTTGATCTTGAACTATAGAATCATTCACCCTTTTGTTCCTCGGGGTATCCTACAAAAAAAATTTTTTAATTACGATCGAGGATCCAATTTACTGGGTTTCCTTGTCCAACACGTAGGCGGGACACCCCAAAGTTCTCATGTGTCTCATATCGGACTTGGCCCGGGTCCACAATTCTTTGGGGTTCGAAACCGATTTGGATAGCACCAAGTTCGAATGTAAGTCATTTGTTTTCCAAGGCATGACCCCTGAATCGACTTCGGGAAGATCCGTATAACTCATTATTGATCTAACCATTTCCAAAAGAGTTCATTTGCTTAAGCTCTTAAACCCCGCTTTTGTTGAGGGTTCCGGTGCGGAGTGGTGAGATACAATCCTTCATCGATAAGTAGTTCAAAACCTCATCATCGAGGTATTCGCCTCCACGATCGGATCGTAGAGACTTGATCACGTTTTTCCATATGATTCTCTGTTTGAGCCTTAAATTTTTAGAATTTCTCAAAGGTTTCAGATTCATGCTTCATAAGGAAAATGTACCTTGAGTAATCATCAATAAAATTACTCATAACCTCCTCTTGCTTTGGTTGACATTGAACTACGCACATCCGTAAAACGATTTCTAACACTTCTTTGGCCCTATTCCCCTTGGCTCCAAATGCCCTCTTGGTCATATTACTCTCCAAACATGATTCGCAGGTTGGAATCGGTTCAACTTGGAGAACACCCTAGTGAACCGTGTCTCACCAACCTTTGGATCCTCTTTGGATTTATATGACCCTAATCTTAGATGTCAAAGAAGTGTCTCGTTCACGTCTGATGAACGTTTTCTTTTCTCGGAAATAGTTGATGTGTTATAGGATACATTTCGTGAGTGGTGTGCACAATTATTTGTATAGAGATCATTCAACAACGTTCCATGACAGATAAATTTATCAAAAAAAATGGTAACAACTTTTATTAAAAAAGTAACCAAAATATCCATCATAAAAGTTTAGAAACTGAAAATGAATTCTTTCTAAAAAATCCGGAACGTAAAGAATATCTCAAAATTAAAGCACTGTCTTCAAAAGACAGGTGCACTTCTCCCACTGCTTCAGCTGCCACTCTCGTAGCATCACCTAGTGTGATGAGGACCTCACTCCCACTAAGTTGTTTCCGTCCGCTTGAACCCCCAGAATGTGAAACAAACATGATTAGTGGATCCCGTATCCACCACCCACAGAATGGGAGGCATACGCCGCTAAACAAGTTTCAACAACTAGTGCGTGAGAATTACCTTTCTTTCCATCCCTCTTAGGTCTGGAACAGGCTGACCTCCAATGTCATTTCTCACCGCAGTTGAAGCACTTCCCCTTAGCTGGCTTGTTCACTCCACCACCCTTCTTCACCTTATCTTTGCCATTGGCAACACTTGAGTTCACTTGCTTGTGGCCTTTGTTCCTTTTCTTGTTCTTACCACCCCTTGGTCTAGAAGAAGAAGAAGGTCCGTTTGCCACCAAGGCTTGGCTTTTCTGCCCCAATATCGCCTCTGCCGAGACTAAAGCTTGCAAATGCATCGCATCGAGAACTTCGATTATTCATCCGGTACTTCAACCTTGAATTGTTCAAAGCTTTTCGGCAGAGAATGGAGCACCTTAAATCGATTTGGGTCTCGATATCGTATTCAATATCCAAGTACCTCAAGTTTATTAAGGTGAGCCATCATCCGAGAACGTGCTCCCTTCACGGCGTTCCTCCACCATTTTCATAGAGAGCAAGTCCCTCATGGTGATCCGACGAGCCACAAGGTTACGATGTTGAAACATCGCTTAAGACTAGTCATGATTTCCGCAGCGGTCTCAACGCTCGGGTGTTGGTGTTGCAACACATCGACATAAAGCCAAGATGGTACACTTTAGCCATTTCGTTAGACCGCTCCCCCAACGAAGATACTCTTTCTTAACCGTTTTAGTGGACTCATCGATGGTTTATCCGGTTTTAGGTGTGGTCGAAACCGATTATGGCTTTGTGTAGTGAGGACAATAGTGAGTTTTATTTCCAATCAACAAAATTTTTCTCCGATGAGTAAATTTTCTTTCAAAGATATTGAACGATGGATTAAAAGGTTGCGACATGATGAATCGAAATAAACAATAATATGCATAAGCACAAATATATCACAAGGTTTGATCACATGCATCATATTAAAATCTCAAAAAAAAATATGAACATGCATCACCAACATCTCAAAAAAAAAGCAGTTTAAATAAGCCACATGGGGTGGGTCATTATTTAAACACATTCAAGCGAGTTACAAACAAGAACGATTCATAAACCTTTAATATCCAGATTAATAGTTGGCTCCACTTGACCAATATAAAATTGACAGGGACTTCGGGGAAGTATATGCATATCAATTTTATACCTAAGTAATAACCATGATTAAATACAGGATTATTATTTCGCTTTGATCGAGCCTCGTGGGGAGGGTCATCGTCGCCACTAGTAATAATCCACAATCATCCGTTTGGAATTCATTCATGTGAAACCTATCTTTTGACCGTCCCGTGGGGGGAATTTCTCCAAAAGAATTCACAAATAAATAAATCATGGAGGTCAAAATTAATTCAATTTTATTATCCGGAATAAAATTGTCAATTAATTATTTAAAACATACTTAGTAATTTTGAAGTTGAACCGTTACCTGGGCACGACCTCCTCCCCATCCCAAAAGGTATCAGCTTCGACGGCCCGAATTCTCCTGCTTTGAACCGTTCGGGCTTGAAGGTCGTTGGATCATCCCAGACCGCGGGATCCCTGTGAATGGCCCAAGCATTCACAAACAAGATTGTATCTCGTGGTATGTCATATCCCGCGAGCTTCAAGTCAGTTGAGGCTTCGTGTGGCACGAGTAATGGTGTGGGTGGAAATATCCTCATGGTTTCGGTTATGACGTTTTGAAGGTACGGGAGGTTGTGCACATCTGATTCATTGACGAGGCGGTCCAAATTGTTGACTTCACTTTGGCCTGTTCCAACTTTTCAGGGTGGTTTAGAAGGACGGACATAGTCCATTCTATTGTCACCGATATTGTGTGTGTTCCGCCGATTAACATAACCTGCATCATGCCATTTTGGTTTCTTTCAGTTAAACTTAATTGGTTACAAGTGAATTGTGTGTATATGATTTAATTATGACAAATTATCCTGTGCATCATTTCCAACAATTTATAATTAGTGCAATTGGATTTTATTTTATTTTTTACTTTTTTCTAGTTTTTTCTTTCAATTTTTTTCCAGTTTTTTCATTTTTTTTTACTTGACCCGAACCCAACCCGAACTCGGTCCGAATGAGTTTAGTTTTTTCTTATCTTTTTTTAATAGTTTTTTAACCCTATTCGGACCCGACCCGATCCGAACCCGGCCCAAGTGGTTCATGGTTCACCCGACTCGAATGATTAATGATTTGGGTTTAGGGTTCATAGTTCATTTAAACTAAAACTGAATCTAATTGCATCTTGTGCAATTGGTGCACACAAGCATCACTCTTTAATTATATATATATTTATTAGTTTTTTTTTTGATTTAAAATTTAAAATTTTAATTTGATACATAATTTAAAATTTAATTAATTAATGAGGAGTAGGATCGCTCGCGGGAGCTTCGACTCTAGCATCACAAAAAATAAATTTTTGGAAAGTGTACAAATTTGACAAATCACTGTAATGTATAGGATAGTATATGGCTCGTCACTCGAATCATTGGAAATCGACCAAAATTTTTGGTGGGAAGCAGTAAAAACATTAGTCCGCAGAACTTTCAACATTCAAACTCAAATTCAGGTGTTATCTGTGTCAAATGATGTGTCAAACATTATCTTTTTCTTCAATTTTAATTTTGTTTTTCACTTAAAATTAGTCTTATACATCTTACATAGTGTGTTCATAAAAAAATTTGACTAAAGACTCTTGAAAAGAATCATGTCTTTTCTAATAAGTTACTTTTAATTTTAGATTTCTTATTCATAATTTTTTTTTGGCAAAATTTCATATGAAATTGGTTTCACGATTTGTATTTCATACTATTAACTTGTAAAAATTAATATTATAGTTCTTATAGTATTAGTTTATACAAAGAATAAAGATGAAATGGTGTCTGAAACCAGTTTTCACATAAAACTTTCTCTTTTTTTTTTATCACACTTCAAATCTACAATAATATATGGTTTATTAATTTATATTTTTTTTACACCGGGCCCTAAAATTGTAGGACCGGCTCTGCATAAGACTCCTAAACTATTTTGGTTTTAGAAAACCCTTAAACTATATATTTCTTGTTTTATAAAACTCATTTTTTACCGTTCGCAAGAGATATTTTCTTGTGTATGGAATTTAATTTTGAACATAATTGCTTTAAAATTAGGATGTGTCATATTTTAACGAAAATATTTAAGACGATTTAGCACAATCCATAAATTTATGTTACCAGGAACCTCATGAAAACAAAAAAACAAAAATGAATAGTTTAAACAAAAAAAAAACTTATAATTTATAGATTTTTAATGCATTATAATGAAAAGCTCAATACTTGAATCATTAGGAATTGAGCGCAATTTGTGTGTTTTTAATAGTTAATTGAAGCGTCGAAGCTCCTGCCGTCCGGTGATCACTAACTAATTGAAATTAGAAAACGTGTATGAAATTGATACAACTAAAAAATAATGAATTTACACAAAAAAAGAATTAAGTAAATTGATATTTAAATTAAAAATCGTGAATTAATACAAATGTTAAAAAATTGAGAAAGAGTTGAAGAAGAATTACCATTATAATCGATTTGATGATTACATCCGTGTAAGACTCCGGTTCAGAGTGTTGCAAAGAAAGCAAATGATCAATCATGGTGTTTCCCCCTTTTGTACGGAGGTGCTCATCGATCAAACCCTGAAGAAAAAATCCATTCTCCCATGAACCCTTTTAAGGCTCTTCTCATAATCTTTATAATCAATCCATCTAAGCAGGGGGGAAAAATCCGCAGGGTTGGAAAAATCGGCAAGTGCGATAAACTCATCATTAAGCTCTCGAAACACTTTAGCCTCATCATTACTCTCGTCCACGCCAAAATACCTCTTCCCACACACCATTCTCATAATATTATTAAACGTCAACTCGGATAGGAGAGGCCTGAGTTCAACTCGGCCCGAGTTGTCGTACACCTTTTTCAGCATAAGGGCAACCTCATCGTGTCGGATGGATTGAAACAAATTGAGACGAGAATTGGAGAATATTTCGAGTGCTGTGAGGCGGCGGAGGTTGCGCCAGTAGTCCCCGTACGGGGCGGCGATTAAGGAGGCGTAGTTGTAGCCGATGTATTTACCGATGAGGAAACGGGGCTTGTCGGCTAAAACGACGTCGTTTTTGGTGAAGCATTCCTCGACTATTGCGTGAGAGGAGACCACCACCACGTGTCGTGCCCCGAGTTGGAGTTAGAAGATGGGCCCATGTTTTTGAGAGAGATGGTGGTAGGTGCGATGGACCGGGAATTTGAGAAGGTGGAGGTGGCCCAATAGAGGGAGTTTTAGGCCGGGAGAAGGTGGGAGCTTGCGTTTTGATTTTGATGAGTATTTGAATGCGATTATTTTTCCTCAAAATTCAAGGGACCAGTAGGAGCATTGTTTCCATGATTTCTTTGTTATATGATTTTGATTGTGAGTTCTAACACAAGTATCCAACCGATATATAAGTGTCTGCAATGGACTCCCACGTTTCGTGTGAAGTTTTTGTGGACAAGTCCCTTTTTTTTCCCTCACGAAATTCAAGATACCAGTAGGAGCCCGCTTGTTTGGAGTTAATGAGAATTATTGTGTTTATCATTTACGGTAAAGTTATTATTGTGTTCTAATTTAATAAAATAATTTAATATAACAAAATTTTGTAATAAAAGAATTTCATATTCTAAAAAAATGTAAGTGATAAATTTTATTGGTACGTGTAAATTATAAATGAAACTATTTCCTATTTTGTTAAATGAAGGTGATGTGTAATTGTGTGTAGGGCCAGTTGCTCTTAATTATAATTGTAGCATATGAGAAAATTTTGGTGTGTAATATATTGATCAGATGATTACTTTTAAATTATTACTATGTAAATGCAGGAAAAAAAAAACCTTGTTGTTTGAATATACATCTGTGTTGTTAAAACAAATGAATTATCATGTATATAAGATACGTGGAGTATAATCATTTCCAAAGTTGCATCCTTAGTTGTCTAGATTAATTTTAGGTCTGCAGCAGCATTCTAGGCAAAGAGTAAACTTTCAAGTTTCAATTACGCATGCGTCGACAAGTTGCGCGCATTTCCCACCTATCGTGTGAAACTGTGAAAGTCAGTTCATGGATTTAGGAGGATGTTCATCAATTCTTGTTGCAAAATTATGATTACACTATACATCATTTCTTGTTCTGGAGAAGAAGCTACCAACTTCATCTATCTAATTTTCAGAATTTAAAATAAAAAAATCAATTTTTTTTCATATAAAGTCAAATCAGCGGTCAATCGGGCCAACCGGTCACCGGTTCATGCCGTTTATTTTGCCATTTTGAGCGGTTCTGGGCCATGTCAATCGTCAACCCGCTTAACATCTCTAAGAGGCTTTGTGGCTCTGTCTAGTAGCGGTCAGACCGGTTCGACCGGCCTGCCCGATCCATATTTTATAACACAGCCTTAGAGAAAGCAAAAATATTTTTTTTAAAGCGACTCTCACAATTTATTTAGAAGTACTTATAAGTTGTAAATAGATTTTGCAAACAGCCTCTTAGAATCTATAACTATATAATACACCTACATATTTCCTATTTAGGTTTCCTGCTCTTTTTTTTCTAGCCATTGATCAAATTTTCTTGATAAATCTTGGCCACTCATTTCAGTTAAGGAAAACTATACTATTTTATACCATAATATTAAATTTTGTTCTCATTTTGACCCTTTATTTAAGCACAATGAATTTTTTTCTTCATTTCATCCTTTAATTTTGCCTCTCCTTTAATTTTGATTCATGTTCCTCTCAAATTCTTGAGTATATATATGACTTGGTGATCACTGCTGAGGTACATCTAATTTATGCATCCAAATTTCTTGTGTTTTTATTTATTTAAATTTAAATTTAAATTTATTTTGCATTTCTATATGAGGATTAAACCAGATTGATGTTTCAGCTTCTTTGAATAATAATTTTTATTTTATGTTCTATATTGCAGGAGGTTATTTATAATTTTATTTAGTTTTGGTTATGAGGATCGCATTCAAGATTTGGAAGTGGGGATTACAATCGTCGCTACGGATTTGAAGAAATTCCTAAGCTATTTTCACATTATTTCCTTCTTACTTTCGTTAATATATATACTAGCTCCATGGAGATTTTAGGTGGGTTTCAATCCAATTTATTCTGATTTTTTGTGCTTTATGTTGTTTAGATTTATTTGGTATTAGTTTATTATCTTTATGATTATGATCTCTTGCATTTCCGCGTGCTTATTTTATCATTTTGTGGTGAGTAACTCTTTTTTTGTCTTTTTGATTTCTTCTTCTTCTTCATCGTCTAACCATATTATTTTTTAAATCATCATTAATAATCTTCTTTTCGTTCGTTGATTCTATTTATCTTACAATTTTATTCATCATTTTACTGAATTTTGTAGATCCCGTGGTTTAATTTATTCGAGTTTAGTTATATTTTTGGTTTTGTATGTAAACCAAATTATTTTGTAAAAAGAAAATATAAATAAACAAAAAATATTTATTACTATAAAACAAATACTAAAACGAAAAAGAAATAAAAAAAATATCATTTACACATATATGATTAGTTTTAGACATTTTATATAAATAAATTGAAATAATTAATTATGTTGCACATTAATTGAAAACTTTCACTAATAATCATTAATACAATTAATAAAAAAAAACTTGAAGCATCATCAAAGGCTATAATTCTTTCACATTTAATAAACATAACAAAAGAATGAATGATATTATATGATGCATGATTAAAGGATATATATTTATGTTTTTAAAAAAAAATCAATTAACTAATAGATAGATTTTATTGACGCATGATCAAAGACTAGGATTCTTTCTGTACACAAAATATTTATAATTTCAAAATGAATATTATTCATTGTTTTCACGGCAGTGATTTTGTTAATCAATGGCGATTTCGTTAATTTATCAGATTTAACGACGTTGAAAGTTTGATGGGGTCACAAGGTGAAGAGTTTCTGTGTATTATGAATCAAAATTGTTTGATCATTCAAAAATCCTATGATACGTCTTACATAAAATTGGAGTTATAGTTTGAAGATAATCTCTATTTTTATTTGTTTTTATATTTTTTATCACAATCATCTAATAATATTTGACATATATACACACATCTTATATTATTATTTATATTTTATAGTGATTTTTTTAAAAACTCATTCAGAGTTTTACAGATAATTAATAATGTTATTAGAATAAAGGCTTTGAAACAAAAAATATTCAGGATTGTTATTATAATTTTTTTATTATTATGTGTATTATGTATATGTTATAGCATACATATATGTGTAAAAGTGTATCAATTATGATAGGTTTGCATGTAATGATAAATCCAATTAATTATTTGAATAAATTTGTTATTCTATTGAAAAATTCGACTACATTAATTGAATTACTAATCAGTGTATTAAATTTTACAATTTTAATAGTTAATACAAATATTGTTCAAGTGTGACTACAAACTCGCTCAAAAAATGTTTGACTATAAATATTTCTTATTTTTGTAAGTGCATAATTATAGTCATTTGATATTATTGTTAATTATTAATCAATGTAATATCATCATTTTGTTTAATACAATTATTTACTACTTAATACAACATAATTGTGTGCTTGAAAAATAAAAATGGTGCTCAATTTGTATCTTTTATTACAAATTGGTGCCCTTTTAAATGATCGCATACGTTGACCATGCATAATTCCATTATCAATTTAAATTGTATAGTATCCCAATTTACGTCTTTTTAATAACAAAATTCTTTTTTAATTAAATTATATATCCTAGAAATAAGTTCATTCATATTTGAAACGAATTGGAACGTCGTTTATATTTTTAGACTTTTTTTCCAACTCACTATATCATGTAAGTCATGTAAGTTATATAATACACCTATGGATTTCCTTATTTGATTTTATGCTCTTTTGTCTACACCGTTGATCCATTTTTTAATCTATAATCCGAGTCATTCATTGTATTTGAGGAAAGATGAAAATTTATTATAACATATTAAATTTTATCACTGATCTTGACCATTGATTCATATGTATTGTATCTTGGCCATTCATTTCTCCACCATAAATTATGTAGACTTTTTTTATTCCATTTTCTCCTTCAATTTAATCCTTCTTCCTTTTATGTTTATCGATTTCTTCAGTATATATAGTCCATGGAGATTTTGAAGTTAGCCATAATCCAACTTATTTTGCGTACTTGCTTTTGTAATTTTACATTTTGTTGTGAATTTATTTTTTTCGATTTGTTCTAATTCATTTTTGATTCATGATTCATTATAATTTGTATAGAGAACACTTTTAAATGTAAATTTAGATTTTTGGCATGTATTTTTTTTTTTTCTAATTCATCGTTCGGTTCATTGTTTTCACGACGGTGATTTTGTTAATCACGAACACTCTGGCGATTTCGTTAATCTATCAGATGTCACAACGTTTAAAGTTTGATGGGATCACAAAGTGAAAAGTTTTTGTGTATTATAAATCAAAATTGTTTGGTCATTCAAAAATCTTATGATACGTCTCACATAAAATAGGAGTCATACTTTGAAGATAATCTCTATTTTTATTTGTCACTATACTTTTTATCACATCATCTAATAATATTTGACATATATACACACATCTTTTATTACTATTTATATATTATAGTAAAAAAAATTAACTTACTCATAGTTTTACAAATAATTATAATTTTATTAGAATAGTGAAAATAAAAAACATTTAGGGTTGTTATTATAATAGTATTTTTTTTTTTTATGTATATTTTGTATATGTTATAGCATACATAAATGTGTAAAAGAGTTTATCAATTTTGATAGCTTTGTTATTTATACAAAATGTAATGATAAATTTAATTAATTATTTGAATATATTTGTTATTCTATTGTGATAGAAAAGTCGACTGAATTAATTAAATTATTAATAAATGTATTAAATTTTATAATTTTAATAGTCAATACAAATATTGTTCAAGTCTGGCTATAAATATTTCTTATTTTTATTGTAAGTGCATAGTTATAGTCATTTGATGTTATTTTTTTATTATTAATCAACATAATACCATCATTTTGGTTTAATACAATTACTTTCTACTTAATACAACTTAATTGTGTAATTCAAAAATAAATTTTTTGTTCAATTTGTGTCTTTTATTACAAACGGGTGCCCTTTTAATTAATTGATTGTGTTGACCATGCATCATCCTATTATCAATTTAAATTGTATATTATCTCAATTTATGTTTTTTTTTAATAAAAATAATTATTTTTTAATTAAATTGGATATCCTATAAATAGCTTATATTCATATTTGAAATAAATTGGAACGTCATTTATATTTTGAGATTTTTTTTTTCAACTTCACTATATCATCTATGTTATAATTTTTTAATTTCTCGGTATATTATATTTTCACTTCGTTTTTTACTTAGAATTTTTTTGCATGAGAGTCATAAATAATAATAATAGGCACTTGATACGGGTTTATTAACTAGAGATCAAGTGATTACGTGACAAGATAATCAAGCAGATTATTTAAATTGTAAATGAAATTTGGTAATTCATGTTTAAGTTGAATTATTGAGCGAAATAGGGAAATTCAACTTGGAACTGCATATAATCATGTCAATCAAAGGTGCTAGAGTCATTTCACGGTTATTTTTCTCACACTTCTTGCCTTCACGAGAGCATTATGCTTCTACGTTTACCAAAATATCTCATTTGTTATTATTTCACAATCTTCATTTATTTTTTGTATGTGTTCATGGTCATAGATTTTCAGCTCCATTTAGTAGTGTAGTGAAGCGTAAACTCAACAATTCAGAAAAAAAAAAATTTGGTCCCATAACTTTTTTGTAATTCGATTTTCCTCCCAACAAAATTAACTATCTAATTTTGGTCCCAAATCTATCTAGATTGTCCAATTTTTGTCTCATTTTCCTGAAAAATAGGAAAAACGTCATTTTTAGCCACATGCAAGTCAAGTTCCAGTTAAAATTGAGGGTTTTTATACCGCTGATTGTTAAAAGACATTCATTTTTTAACAGTCAGTGTTCACGTCAGCTAAGACCTCAAAAGTAATTACAAGGTTAAGTGACAGAGTACTTGAAGATAAAGTTTTAACCAGAAGTAGTGCTAGACATTTGATTTTGATACCGAGACTTCATTAACTCATTTTGATCCTAGATTGCCGTTCAAGATTCAGTGCAAACAATTTTCATTGATTTCATCAAATTATAAATAAAAATGTGGGACAATCGTTATCTCATGTAGGAGTATATTTTTTAGGAAATCCACTTTCGTCATGGTCAATTATACGTTCCAGGTCCATGATTATAATTTAGGGACTCAAAGACAATATTGTGTCAACATAATAATTGCGAAAGTATTATAAAAAAATAGCGCTTATTGAAATGTTCTGAAATGCTTAAAATTTTGGAATAAAAAAAAGTATTTTGGTTATTATGTATATGATTCTATTATATAGTGTATATGTAGTTAAAAAATATAACATTTATACAAAAATATAAAATAATATTTTTGAAATATTTAATATAGTTTTCTAGAATATTTAAGGTGAAGTTGGACGAATTATTAAATGATATTCGGAGAGAAAAAATATTTGATAATGTCATTCAAGTTTACGTGTGTTGTGTTTTCCCGCCTGTCTTATATAATTTGTTATTTTTTTATTTTCTAAGTAAGTGCTCCGTGTTCATTTTTTGGTTGTTTGTTGCAATGAACCTCTTTATCACGCGTTGTTTATGTCAACATTATGTATATAACAATAACAAACTTTTTTTTGAGAGTCCCACTTCTAATTTTTTATGATGTTATAGAGAATGCTAGCCGGTGGACATCTACATCTTCGATGTTATGCTTATAACTTTTGGTTCATTGGGCCGACTTATGAAGTTTTGAAAAGGTGTTGGAGATATCTATCGGACAGTATTCTTTAAAATAGCAGAGAAATTATGCAATTTCCTGATATATTTTACTAAATATGTTTAGAAAACCTTATATAATGCTATGTAATGTTTAATAATTCAAATTTATTTAAATTAACTAATATTTATTTAATCTTAAATATATGTAAAATTAAGGATGACTGGCGACGAAATCAAGAGTGGTTATCTTATAAAAATTGATAATACGTTGCGGACTCTTGGTAAATCTTTGTAGGACTTTTAAGGAATGCTTATAGCAGATTTTGATTCTAATTTTTCATCTCGAAATAGATTGTTAATGAGGGAGTTTGCATTCAACATATCAAAGTTGAAGATAGAGTATGAGTATTTGATGATTGAAGAGTATACATAATGATGAACATCGCGATGTTTATGAAATAATAAATAAGTCTATTCATGCTGGGTAGCGGTGGGGTATTTTTTGTGTATGGATATGGTTGAACCAGGAAAATATTTATATGGAAGAAGTCTGCATGGTCGAGGTAGAATGTCAAGATTATCATTAATGTATCATCTTTCTGGTGGACGTACTACTTATTCTAGATTTGTCATTTCAATTAATGCTACTGAAGATTGTACATGCAATATTAACTTGTTGAGCTTTTGAAGATTAATCTCATCAAATGGGATGAAGTTCTAATGATGAACAAATATTATATTGAAACTCATGATACTAATTTTAAGGATCTTATGCAGGTCATATATCTATTGTTGTCTGAATTACATTTTTAGTTAAAGATCTTTGTGTTTAGAGGTGATTTCCACCATATATTGTCGATTATTCCAAAAGGAACGAGACATGATATTGTTCACGCTGCAATCAATTCATCATTTTTTGTGGAAATTTTATATTCTTTTGAAACTTACAAGGAACATGCAGTTGCTGAACTTGGGTTCGACTGAAGCTATATACAAAATAAAAATGTTATGAGTGTGTAAGATATATTAGAGATGGGAGTATATTATCACAATCTGAGTATGGTTCTGATATACAAATTCTAGATAATATTTGTTGAGAGGTGGTGATGATTAGATTAGTACTATTATTGATAACATTTATCCTGATTTTGATAATGTAATGGATGATCACAATTATTTGTAAAATAGAGCAATTCTCGCTCTTACATTTGATGTTGATAGGTGTCCATAAATGAGCACATGATTTAGATGAATCACGTGAGAAATCACACACTTATTTGAGCTCTGATAGTCCCATCTGATTCAAATGTTGAACATCTTTATGATGTGCATATTCATGAATTCTCGAATAGTATGAAGTGTTCGGGTGTTCCTGATCATGTATTTAATATAAAAGTTGGAACACCAATAATGTTATTGAAGAATATTGATCATTCAAGGTATTTTTGCAATGCAACCATATTTTATCCCCTTATAATTTAATATATATATATATATATATATATATATTGCATTTTAAAATTTGAATGTCTATTATTTCTTCAAATAATTTGTAATATAATATTTTTTTCATATGTAGATTTGTTATTATGAGGTTGAGTGATAGTGTTCTTGAAGCTAAGATTCTAACTGAAAGTAGTGCATGATATTTGGCTTTGATACACAGACTTGCATTGTCTCCTTGCCCTATATTGTCGTTCAAATTTCAACGGAGATAATTTTCATTGAATAAAAGTTATGGGTAGTCCTTTTCTCATGTATGGGTATTTTTAATAAAAATATCATGTTTTAGCTGAGAAATTAAAGTAACAAGCAAATCTTGGAAATATAATTTAGAAAAAATATTATTTGCTTTATACAATATAAATTGAATAATGAATTCAAGTAAATACCTCCTTGCACAAGTTTAAATTGTATATATATGGTGGAATCGTGATAACTTTTATATGGAAGACATTGTCTGCAGATTTGAGGTCTAATGATAAAAAAATGTCATTATTGTAGCATCCAATTCACACTACAATCAATTCATTTGTTATGTGTAATAATTGTACTCTACTGAATCTTACAAGGAGCATACTGTTGCAAAACTTGAGATTAACAGAAGATTTACACGGGTTGAAAATATTTTCTGATTGGATAACATCTATTGGAGATGGGAGTATAGGATCACAAACTGAGTATGATCTTGACGTACAAATTTCAGATGATATTTTTGTTGAGAGGTGGTAATGACTTATACATTTTATGGAACAAATTTTTGTAGAAAAATTCATATATTCCTTACAAGATCCCAAGCCCTGAAGCAATACGAAAAAGATTCTTCGAGTATCCGAGACTAAATTAGAGCAATTGATGAGCCATCACATATTAAGAAAACCACTCAAAGTAATTACTCTCTCCACCTCATATAATAACTTGCACACTTTACTTATAAAGATGTCCCAAAATAATTTGCACGCTCTAAAAGTAGAAAGTCCTCCATAAATTTCATCCTCACAATATCCACAATATTACACAAAATGCTATTACTTTTTGACCCACAAATACACATACTAAAGTCCATTATTTCTATACTTTATACATAATAGTTTACAAAGTTACCCCTCACAATCCTACTCATTACTCAACTTTCTTATTTTGTGTGCCGATCAAACGGTGTAAGTTAATCCGGGACGAAGGAAGTATAAAGTTACATTAATCTCTTTCACATTCTACACACAAATCATGTTGGAGAAATTGATTTTAAAATTATACGATTAGATATAATGACATATTATTTATCATTAAGAGGTTTTAGTACTTTTTATAACTTAAATTAAAATATAATGATGATAATGCATGAGCATTTAAGATTATAATTATAACTTATACAATATTATTAAATATGTATTGAAATAATATTTTAATAATGTGAATACAACAAAAGTTGAACCAACATGATATGAAATTGTATATACATTATCTTTAAGAATACATTTAGTTTATAAATTAGAATAAAAAATGTAAATATATTGCAAATATATAATATTAAAAAATGTTATAAAAATGTTTTTTTTTCTTATAACTTTCAATAATTCTGATTTTAGTATGCTAACTTTCTCCAACTTTAGATATAGTCCCTTAAGTTTACCAAATGCAGCTGTTTAACCTTGAACTAGCTAAAAAAAAGTTTACCAAATTCAATATTTTCGTCCTTAGATTTGACTGGCTAAAAGAATGAAAAAATTGAATTTAATGAGTCTTCACAGAAAGATACTCCAAGAAATTTGAAAGGTTTGGGATCAATCAGCTTGGAAGAAATGAACACAAAAAAAATTCATATATATCAAATCTACCTCTAAGATAAACATGAGACTTCTACATTCTTGCAAACTTATGACACTTGATTTTCACTTATATTGTTGAACAATCAAATATCTTGGAAGTTTCGATGAACCTATTTATAAGATTTTTTTAAAAGCAACGTCTTGCCTTGAGGTTCTTATTGGAAGATGAAATGATTTAAATTGCTTCAAATTTGAGAATAGATACACTTAATTTCATCTTTGTATGTTTCTTTCTAATTTTTGTAATCATATATGTGTCGATTCGTGTTTTAAATTTCATTACATAAATTGATGTTTTCTTTTTTCCGATTTTATGGTTTATTTGCCGCATGGATTAGGAGATTTTGGTCCTTCAGACACTAAGAAAAGATTCAAGTTATACTTGGTTAATTGTGCTCATGAAAAGGAGAGGCAAGTGCACGATTTGGTCTTCAAAATGGATGTTGGTTGGTGAGTCAGCAATTCTAGGTTTGTCATTCCAATTAATGCTACCAAAGATTCTAATTTCAATATTAATTAGAATAGTCATTTGTCGAGCTTTCGATTGAGACTGATCTCATTATATAGGATGAAGCTTCGATGGTAAATAGATATTGTACTGAAACTCTTGATACTACTTTGAAGGGTATTATGTAGTTGGTCGATTTGTTATATTTTAGATTATTTTTTGGTGATAAGATTGTTGTGTCTGGAGGCAATTCGGACATATATTACAGGTTATTCCAAAAGGAATAAGTCATGATATTGTTCACGTTACAATAAGTTCATCTCTTTTTGTGGAAATGATTGTATCTTACTGAAACTTGCAAGGAATATGCGGTTGCAGAATTTGGAATCGGCTGATGGTTTATACAAATTGAGAGTTTTTTTTCTTCTAAATTGGCTAACATCTATTGGAGATTGAAGTGTAGGATCACAAACTAAGTCTGATTTTGATGTACAAATTCCATATGATATTTTTTTAGAGGTAGTGATGATTTAATCGGTCCTATTGTTCATAGTATTTATCCTGATTTTATGAACATGATGGACGATCACAATTATTTGCTGAACATAGCAATTCTTACTCCTACATTGGATGTTTTTAGGTCTATAAATGATCACGTGTGTCATGTTAATGAAAATGAATCATGTAATTATTTGAGCTGAGATAGTCCTTTGTCATGCTGATTCAAATGTTGATCAACTTTCTGATGTGCATACTCCTGAATTCTTAAATAGTCTAAAGTGTTCGGTTATTCTTGATCATGAACTGAATCTCAAAATTGGAACACCGGTAATGTTATTCAGAAATATTAATCACTCAACGGGTTTGTGCAATGGAACTAGGTTTAGATTTTTAATATATTTTTTTAATTTTTTAATTTTTTCCTCATCTTTTAAATGTTGAAGTACTAATTCATTAATTTTGTAATGAAACATTTTTTTCAATATATAGGCTAGTTATTATGAGGATGAGTAATATAATTCTTGAAGCTAAGGTTCTAAGGGGAAGTAATGTCGAATAGTTAGTTTTAATACCTAGGGCTACGTTAACTCCTTCTGGTCATATATTCTCATTCAAAATTTCAACTGAGATAGTTTTGGTTGGTTGTTTCATATGATATGTTTATATATAAAAGTCAAGGACAATAGTTTTCTCATGTACAAATTTTTTTGCAGAAGTTGTTTTTAGTAATGGACAATTGTGTGTACTTTTTTCCCGGATAACAAACCTCTAGGATTTGGGTCCGAAGATCCTATTGTGTCATGATGATGTAGTTTTTCATGAAATTTTTAGGAATTATATAATTCAGTAATAATAAATATTCAAATGTCACAACTTTTTCATGACGTTTTATTTTTGTTAAAGTCCTTTTCATATAGAATTTTACAATATTAATTATTTCAATTATTATACATAAATGAATAATTATATTTTCTATAACATGAAAATATTAGATATCTTATATACGTAAAATATATTTTTATGAATTTTTATATTATAACAAGATACTAATATAAGCTATTTGTTGTAAATTTTCTAAGTTTAATTTAGTAAAATATATGTCAAATTAAATGTTTTAAAAATTAATCAATACTTTTATCATGAGTATAAATATTACATCAATATTTGGACTTTGTTAGATAAATCATAACGTTTATACTATCAATATAAAATAAAAAAATGGGTTAATTGAAAAAAAAAATTACTACTCTTTGGATTTTTGTCAATTACAACATATTATCTTTTTCTTTGCAATTCAAGACATCCCCTTTTAAAATTTTGCAATTTAAAGCGTTTGCCCATTTTATGGCAACAATTAAATAATTTGTTTCCTGAAGTTGCTACATAGATTTTCATGTAAGATGCCACAACTGATGAATAAAATATTTATTTTATTTTATTTTTTTAACAAAAACAACGTCACTTTTTAAAATTTTGCAATTTGAAATGTTTGCCCATCTTCAGCCTTGACATCCTACTTGGACATTTATGTCAACTTCGGCAGCTATGACACTTAATTATTGCCGAAAATTTAAAAATGCTTTGAATAACATAATTTTAAAATGTGGTGTCTCGAATTGCAAAGAAAAATAATGTGTTGTAATTGATAAAAATCTCAAGGGTAGTGATATTTTTTTCAATTAACCAAAAAAATACTAAAAAGTGAAGAACATTAATGAGATTAAATTTTTTGTAGTCCAGTAACTTTGCATCGTTTTAAAATTAATCCCAATTATTATGACTCTTTGATTTTGGGTCCGGTAAGTTTTTAAAATATTTGAAATTGGTCATTTAACCTGTTGCGGCAGGTCACCAAATAGGTAAACTTCAAATTTGTAATTATTTTATTTTTCTCTTTAATTTCGAAGCATCACCTGAACTTTTGTAATTCTAATAACTTTGCATCGATTTTAAAGACAATCTGAAAATTAATAGATAAAGTGAACCAGGTTGGTTTACCGGGCCTAAATTAACCCCAAAATTTAAAAGTAAACCAAAGTACGCAAAAACCACTTTTCCTCCTTAAAAAAATAAGCATAAGAATCCCGACCCAAAAATATTATTAGGACTAAAAAAGTCTAGGTTGCATTTCGAAATTAAAAAGAAAAAACAAAATTATTATACATTTGACTGTTACCTATTTGGTGACCTGCTGCAACAAGTTAAAAGACTAATTAAAAAAAATCACAGGACCAAAATCAAAAAGTCAAAACAATCGGGACTAATTTCAAACGAAATAAAGTTAATGGGCTACAAAAAATTTAATCCTAATATTAATTCTTCTTTTCAAAGAATTTTCTTTAACATATCACATTGTTATGAATAAAATTAAATATAATAAAAAAATATTGAAATCTTATTAATATACAAATATAATAAGATGCCAAAATAAAATTTAAATTTCATATTAATTCAAAATAATATTTTAACATCTAAAATGTTTGTTAATAACAATGACCGTGCGTTAGCACGGGTGCAATACTAGTGTGTGTAATTAGATCCGCCAACCTTCAACCCCTATCCAACTGATCGATCTAAACATGATACTATATGAATGAAAATAAGATATTGATAGACCTAATAATTGTTGGGTCATGGAGTTTAAAGCGGTTGAATAGAAATTACATCATATTAATAATCAAATTTCATACTATGAAACTTGTTCATTGGAGACCAACTCTTTGTTAAGGTAAACTCTAGGGTGAACAAGTTTCATGCTATGAAACTATTCAGAGTATGATGCGAGTCAAGTTTAGTGGATTAGAATGTATTGAAATTGGTGAAATGGGTCAAATAATCCAATTTCATATTATGAAACTTGTTCATGGAGACAAACTCTATTAGTTAATCACATTCCAAATTTAACTAATTAAATGTTCAACCCATTAAGCCCTTACCAATTGTCAATATATATTTTTTTATCAAGAGGCCCATTAGATTTATTGCAAGAAAAAAAAAAGATATAATAAATTATGTATAGCTCAAGGCCTAAAACTAATATAACCAAACCCTACCTACGGAGAAAGGTTCATCAATCCAAGGTAAAATCTTTCACTTCTTGTTCCAAAATCGATGGTTACACCATATATCATTTCTTGTTTTGGAGAATACCATCTTTCTAGATAGAGAGAGGGGAGACTCTCGCAACTTCAATTCGACGATCAAATTTTTAGAATTTAAAAAAAAAAATCAAAATTTTCTTCAAATAAAGTCGAACCGGCGATCAACCAGTTCAACCGATCGCCGGTTTGCGTCGTTTTTTGCTTTTTTAAGCGGTTCTTGCCCGAGTCGATCTCCCAATGTCTCTAAGCGTCCTGGTTGCCCTGTCGAGTAGCGGTTGGACCTGCCGTTCTGATCCGCTTTTTAAAACTCAGTCTTAGGAAAAGCAATTTTTTTTAAAGCTACTCCGCAGTTTTTTTTTTTTTTGTTTTTTAGAAGTACTTCTAAGTGATAAGTAGATTTTGCAAACAACCGCTTAGAATGTGTGTAATTAGATCCGCCAACCTTCAACCCCTATCCAATTGATCGATCTAAACGTAATACTATATGAATGAAAATAAGATATTGATAGACCTAATAATTGTTGGGTTATGAAGTCTAAATCGACAGCTTCAGGTCACAACTTCTCGGTGATCCAACTCGCCAAAGAGTTGGTGGGGGTTTGGGGGAAAGCTGCTGAGAAATATTTTTTTGGGGCCTTTAAAGAAGTATTCGAGTTGAATGGACCTTTAGGGTTTTGACCCAATTTCGGGTATAAATACTCATATGATTCATTGTATTTATTATCACAAAAAATATTAGTAAATCACCTGGCTTGGTAGTCATGTTTCCAGATGTAGTCATTCTTGACGAACTTGATCAACAAATTTATGTTCTTTAATTTCATTCGTATCAATTTCTTTATAATTTCAGTTAAAATCCTAACAATAATGTATTTCTATATATATATATATATATATATATATATAATGAAAAATGAATAATGTTGATGTTGTCACCGATGTTACAACATTGGTTACAACATCAATATTCGTCCTTTCTTCTTAACCACTAACACTTTTGTGTTCAATGTTGTCTTTGATGTTGTTGACTGCAGGTTGACGATCTAGGTTGTTCTGCAAGATTCCAGAAGGTTCCATAAGCTTCAAGAATCGAGTAGAAGGGACTAGATCATGCGGCTGTTTTTAGAACTTGAAGAACCACTAACTGGGCCAGTTACAAAGATCATGGGTTAGTGGATGGAAGAGTTTCTAGATCCTTCAAGGAGGCTCTAGTAAAGATACACGAAGTCTATAAATAGAAGACCTTGATGTTCATATCAAGTGCCGCAAATCGTGTATTGTTTAGTCGAAGCAACAACCAAGCATCAACTATAGAGTGTGTGAGTGCATCCAGAGTGATAGGGTCGTTGTTATGGAGTTTTTAGCCATAGAGAGTAATTGTAGGGTTTACAATACCTCGAGTTGGTCTGGATTTATTTTATGTGGAATGTTAGTCTCGGTGTTAGATAGTTTCATACACATAGAATAGTCACCTTTGGTCGTGTAGAGATACACTTAGCCTTTAGATCATATGCTTGATCTTGTTTCAAGAGGATTCGATTTGTGAACCTCTTTGTATTCATTATTTTGATAAATAGTGATTTCGGCCATAAGGCATCACAATCTATATTGATATAGATTGTGCAAAGTCTTATTAATTTCGTGTGTTGTGTTTCTGAGTCTTCCGATGTTTCTGTCTTTTGAATGTTACTTTGAGTGTCTCAACATTCGGTGTAACATTACTTTGATTTTACTAAACACAACCTCGTTTCACACACTGTCAAATAATATTTTTTTAGGACAATAACTTTGGGGGATTATGTTTTAAGGATAACAATTTTACAGGCTTGGATATGTAAGACAATATGTTTTAAAATTTGTAAATAAAAGACAATATACTTTATAATCGAGAATTATGTATTTTAAGGACAATAATTTTACTGGATTAGAATATAGGACAATATGTTTTAAAATTTGTAAATGTAGGACAATATATTATAAAATCCTGTAAATGTTGGACAATCGAGCCAAAAAGGCCCAAATTTCACGTGACATTTAACTCGATTTGGGCTTATTTGGGCTCGATTGTCCTACAGTTACAAAATTTAAAACACATTGTCCTATATTTATAAATTCTAAAACATATAGTCCTATAGTTTCGAGAACTTGAAGATGAAGGAGGATGGAACAATTTCTTCTTACAATGAACGGGTCACTGAAATTGAAAATGAAGTTTAATCTCTTGGATATCCCATCTCCAATGTGAGATTGGTTCATAAGATTTTGCGTACTGTACCTAAGCGCTTCGATGCAAAAATTTGTGCAATTGAAGAGGCAAGGGATACAGATACACTAAGTCAAAATGAACTGATCAACATCTTACGAGCATATGAGATGAATACAACTAAAAAGGATGAAAAAGCTGATGCAAAGAAAGTGGTGGTGTTCAAAGGTGAAACATCTTCAAATGTTGAGCAAGTGTCCATTGTGACTGAAGCTGATTCAGAGGATGATGTTGCTGACATATGTTCCAACCCCAAGGAGTACATTGCTTTTATGACAAGGCAATTCAAAGTTCTATGAAAAAGAGGAATAGCAAGTTTAAAGGCAACATTCAACCAAAGATTCAGATTAAAAACTCTCCACAAACCTTTGAAAAGAAAGGTAATGCATTCCAACCAAGACAAATTGATAATGGAATCAAAGGCATGTATGACAAAATTGACCCTGAGTAAAGAAAGTATGTTCAATGTAATGCATGTCATGGGTATGGTCATTATGCGAATGAATGTGCTAATACCTTGCTTAAATTGAAATTGAACTTCAATATTACTTTAAGTGATGAATCTGATGAAGAGCATGGAGAACAAAATGAAGAACGTGCATTCTATGCTAGAATGGACTATGATGATTCCTTAGATGATGATCTGGACTATTCTGATGTTGAAACAGATGTTACCACATCTGGAGTAACATTAGATGAAGATTGTTCTGATAAAATTGTTAACTGTTTTAATGGTTTAATTGATGATAAAGGAACATTTGTTGTGAATAGTGAATCATGTGGATCAGGTTGTAAAGATTTGTTTGATAAATGGGAATCTCAAAATCGGATTCTAAAGTCTATGACTAAGGAAAATGATGACTTGAGAGACTCACTAACCAAACTTGAAGCTATCTTTATCAAGAAAGGATTTGGAAATTTTTAAACTTAAGGAAGAATTGAAAAGTTCAACCTTGTGTTTTAAGAAATATGCCAAAGGAACAGAAATGTTGAAAGACACTTTGATGGTTGGTAAATTTAACACTACTGGTCTTGGTTTTGAAACTACTTCTAAAAGCTTTAAACCTGTGAAATTTATTAAAGCTGGAGAAAAGACAAATGTTGAAACTCTAGTGGAAACAAAAGTTCACTTTAAGAAGAAGAAAAAGAAGTATGTGTGTCACTATTGTTCTGGTCATGGTCATATTCGTCCGTATTGTGATAAATTGAAAGAGGACATGAAGGTGTTACATACTGAAGTTTCTGAGTCACAATATGATAAAACTGAATGGGTCAGTAAACAAGATGTGACTTGTAATGTTGTGTATACATCTCTGAAAGCATGTGTGCCTGGTTTATGGTACTTTGATAGTGGTTGTTCTAGGCACATGACTGCTCAAGTGAATTTCCTGTCTGATTATTGAAAAATTGATGGAGGAAATGTCACTTATGGATTTCCTAAATTGTCTAATGTCTTACATGTTGAAGGTTTGCTTGCTAATTTGGTTAGTATAAGTCAACGATGTGATGACAATTTGCATGTCAAGTTTGATAAGAATTCTTGTTATGTTCTGAATAATGAAAATGAGTGTCTTATGACTGATAATAGGTCAATTGATAATTGTTATCTTATTGGAACTAACAATGTTTGCAATCTTGCCAAAAATGCTAAAGTTTTATGGCATCAAAAACTTGGACATGTTAATTACAGGAATATCCAGAAACTTGTGAAGATTCACAACAAGAAAACAATGAAAATTCCAATGGAAAAATTCCAGCTGAAAAATAAACCGTTGGTATTTTCAAAATTCCAACGGTTCTTCCAACGTCATTTACAGCTGTTGGAAATATCCAATGGAAATTCCAACAACTTTCGAAAACCGTTGAAAATTCTATGATTTTTCCAATGACATTTACAACTGTTGGAAAATTCCAACGGAATTTCCAACAACTTTGGAGAACGGTTGGAAATTCCAACAATTTTTCCAATGACATTTACAACTGTTGGAAAATTCCAACGAAAATTTGAAAAACCGTTGGAAAATTTTTCCAACAACATTTGTAAAAGAAAAATTCCAGTGGAAAATTCTCCAAAACTCAATGAAAATTTCAACAATTTTAGAAAACCGTTGGAGTTTTTTGTTGGAAAAAATATTCGAATTTTTTATTTTTAAATTCCAACCAAAATTCCAACTGTCCATGACCATTATAATGAATCCCTAAATTAAATAATGCCAAAAACTCGTATGAGACGGTCTCATACATGAGACGGATCTCATACTTGACCCAATTCAACTTACTAGACCCGCATCTTTATAAAATAGATTGACTATTTGACCTTATCAATCAAAATACCCAACAAACCCTCCCCAAACTCACGTCTCTACTCCAGTAACTCCACCCACGAAACCCCACGCGATCCATTCTGCCTAATTTTTCTGGTGAAATCCCTCCCGCCGTTTATTGCTCTGTCGCCACCACACTTTTTTTTTTTGTGCCGCTCATGACTGCATAATTGGTCTCCATTGTGCCGCCTTAGAAGAAACCCTTTGTTTGAGCCATTGGAATCTCCTCAAGCTTTCAATGCCACCTTCTTTCACCATCGACGAGCATATTTTAGGTACTCACAATTATACATACCTATATATTGTTGCTTATTGCTCTAATTTTAAACTGTTCAAATCGATTTATTTTTTGCCATTCAGAATAGTTTAAGGCTATTATTTGTGACGACTATAGCTAGAAATTTTGTTGTTTATGGTACTTTATGTATTAGTTATGGTACATTAATCTGTGTTTCAATTTGCACATAAATTCAGTGAATATTTGATTTTCTATTTTTTTTTTAAACTTTAAGGTTGGGGATGAATCCGTAGATTTTGTTGTTTAGTCTTTATGCATTATGGAACATTAATCTCTGTTCCAATTTGCACATAAATCCCCAACCTATTTGATTGTCTATTTTTTCTTTGTGTGCACATCTAATTTTGTTAGTGTTGTGTATATTTTCATTATTAATTTTAAATGTGTAGTGATATGACATTATTCGCTATCTCATCCATATATCAATACCTTATTTACTCCTACATTCTTATATTTTTATGTGTTTGTTATTGGTGTCCTATTTTGTAAAACTTAGTTTTATTTCTTGTTATCTTGGTACCCTCGGTTCACTAATCTGATTTGGGCTTGGGCTCATTTTGTTAAAAATGACCTTGGAGAGTCATTATAACCTCTCTCCAAATAAATTATTTATCGAAACTTGGATGACTTCATAAAAACCGTTGTCAAGAAATCGCGACTTGGATGTAATTTTTTTTTCCGCATTGCAAGTGGGCAGCAAGTGGTTTCAAAATAAACATACACTTGGATAAAAAAAACCGCTCTCAACACTTTTTTTTTTTTTTTAAATCAATTTTTAGGCACGGACCCACCAAGCATCTCACATATAAGCCACCAAGCCTCCCAATTAATTGAGGCAATTATTCGCTCCCATGGGGGACCGAACACAGGACCTTGGGCGCCTGAGCGGGGATCAATTCCGCTCGAACACTAGCTTTCTTGCGTTTACTTAATGAAATTAATTCTATATTTCCTAGAATTCATTTTTTTTACAATTTTTTTTTTAAAATTCTTTATTTCAATTATCTTATTTATTAATTCAATCACACTTTTATATAATAATAATTTTTTTATATAAATTTAAATTAAATTATATTAAAATTATATTTTTTACTTGTTTTTTTTTAAAAGTACACTACGTACCTTTCTTTTAAACTTGTAATATTTTTCCTTCTAAACAAGTAATACTTTTTTTATCTTAATAAGTAATATTTTTTTTTAAACAAGTAATACTTTTTCTTCTAAACAAGTAATATATACTTTTCTTTAAACAAGTTATACATTTCTATCTAAACAAGCTAGTAATATTTTTCTTGCGTTTATTTAATGAAATTAATTCTATATGTTCTAAAAATCATTTTTTCTTATAATTTTTTTTTAAAAATTATTTATTTCAATTATCTTATTTATTAATTCAATCACATTTTTATATAATAATTTTTTTATATAAATTTAAATTAAATTAAATTAAATTAAATTAAATTATATTATATTAAAATTATATTTTTTACTTGTACTTTTTAAAAAAAAATACTACCTTTCTTTTAAACTTGTAATATTTTTCTTTCTAAACAAGTAATACTTTTATATCTAAATAAGTAATGTTTTTCTTTAAACAAGTAATATTTTTTCATCTAAACAAGTAATACTTTTCTTTAAACAAGTTTCACAGGAGACCTACTCATAAATTAAGTATATTGTAGACGGATTCAAATTTCATAAAATATATTCCAATATTTAGAAAATTATATATATCAAATATTGTAGATCAATTCAAATTTCTTAAAAAATATATATATATATATTTAGGAAAATATATATATATAAATGAGATATTGTAGACCAATTCAAATTGTATAAAATATTTTCCAAACTTGACAATCATATATTTGACAAACTTGAAAAAATCACGAATAAGGAACAAGAGAGTATATGAATTTGTGAGGAAAATTTTGGAGAAGCTATAGAAAATGGTGGAAATTTGGATTTTCACTTGGAGAGCGGTTCATAACCGCTCTCCAAGTGAACTTGCAAAGCGGTTTTGAACCGCTGTCTAAGTGATTTTCTTGGACAGCGGTTACAAACCGCTGTCAATTTTTTTTTTTTTTTTAAATAAAACCGCTCTCCAAACTTAAGCTTGGAGAGCTGTTTGAAATAAGGGTTCTCCAAGCTTAAATGTGTAGTTGTGGTTATTTTACAATAACAATGTTCTTTCCTTTCCTTTCCTTTATACAATATGTAGTTGGATCATACGTTGGTGATCTTGGGAATGTGCTGGTATGTGTAGTTGGACGTGCTACCAAATATACAACTCACAAGAAGGGAGTTCAAGACACAGAGAAAGTGAAATATAAAACAGAGCACATGAAGAAGAAGAAGAAGAAGAAAAGACATTAAACTTTTCAGTGATTTTATTTTTATATTTGAATGTCATGTGTATATAATTTGAGAGCGTATTATTGTGCGCTGAGAACTGATTATTTTAAAGGTTATGTATATACGTGATTTTTGAATAAACAATGACGCTAAGAGTGTGATATTTTTCAATTATTGTTTCTTAATTTTCTTCCAGAACATAATGATACACTTGAAGCAAAACATGATACCTATGAATCAAAAAGTGATACTCCAAGATGTTGCAATAGTAGAGCGACACTATTTGTATTGAATTAACTTGTACTCTTATATTCAGATATTTGACTGGTATTTAGATCAATTTCAACTATCATATATTCATTAATATCCACGCAACACTTTCATAAAATAATGACACTTCTAAATTCAAGAATGATACTCTCGAACTATAAAATGATACTCCAAGATTTTCATAGCTACATAGTGAAATTATTTCTATATAATTGTTCTATCAATTTTAAGTAATATTTTTATCGTTTGTATCATACCTAACTTCTATTTTGTCTTTCAGAAAGTAGTTGTCTTCTGAATTCATTAGTGACACTCTTGAACAATGACGTAATATTCTATAACTGTAAACTGATACTTTCGATATTTTTGGAAATAAAAAGTGACATTGTTCCAATATTGACATGTACTCCACGTTCAAATTTAACCTTGATCTAATTTTAACTTCTAAGTATTCTTTGCCTTTTAGAAAGAGTGGTACTTTTGAATTAATATGTGATACTCTTAAACTAAAAAGTGATACTGTAGAACCATACATTGATACTTCTGGTATTTTGAAACTTTAGAGTGATACCATTCTAATGCCTATTTTAAATTACATTTAGAGTGATACCATTCTAATGCCTATTAAGTAACGATACTCTTGATAGTGCTTTATATTTTTATGAATTACAGTTTGATGATACTTTTCTAGAAATAGTGATACTCATGAATTGGTAAGTGATACTCATGAATTGGTAAGTGATACTCACGGACAAGTATGTGATACTCTTGAATCATGATCTGAGAAATCAACCTATCAAGCATTCAAAAAGACAAGATTGTTATAGTTAGTTCACTTAGATTTATTCTTGTAGTGGCCATGATTGCCTATTGTCTCTGTTCAGATGTTGGCAATGACACAATCTAAAATTTTAAATACAAATAATTTGTACTTCAATCCCTCCTTACTATGCAATATTATATCAATAAATCTACCAATTTATCTCTATTTTATTTTGAAGTAGAGTATGAAATAGGATACAACACCTCATAACTAAAAAAAGGGTCTTTCCGTTAAGTAATTTTGCTAGGGAAACCAATATGGAATGCACAAAGATAGTAATTAGTTGAATTCAGAAGTCAAATTACTACAACTTAAATATGTGTGGATTCTCCTAGCACAAACTATCAGTACTCTGTTCCCAAAGATTGATGATGTCAAATGCTTGATGGAGAAGGATAATCATGTTATTTTGGAATATCCAAGGTATTATTTCTAGAGTAGCGTTGAGCTCTTCCCCTGCATCTTTTCTTGGCCAAAAGAAGAAAGGACTCAAAGAAACAAAGCCATGCCCTGGTATCTGTGATCCAGCCTAACCCCAATATTATTTTTCATCTATATGAGTTTCAAGACAAGTCGTGATTTTGAACTCACCGATTTCACCTCTAAGCCCACCACCTGTAAGAGTTGATCGCAGAAGATTGCAAACAAGAGAGTCAGATGGACAAAAAATGAAAATTGAGAATTATTGAATTGCATCACAACTAACACAAATTAATACTTATCACTATCAAAGTATTAAAGTGTCATTTCTAAATATACTCCGTGGTCTCACACACGACCTACTCATATTATACTAGCTAGGAAAAGTAAATCCAGTAAAATAAGCTACATAAGAGATTCAATTTCCTCATTTATATTCATAGCTATTAATTTGTTGAGCATCTGCAGACATAAAACTATATAAGCAATTAAGTATTGAAAATCTTCTCAAATATTCCACAAGCAAAAGTCAAAGCCGGAGATGTAGAAACCATAAAATATTCACTAATCAACAAAAAGAAAATAGGAAGAATTATCGAACTCAGATTAATATGGAATACGATCGATCGTGAGAAAATTACCTGAAGAAATTGATTGAATCCTTGGCTGCGATATTTGTGTTCAGTGGCTTCAAAAGCGTGGAGAGAGAGAGTGTGTCCTAAAATTAGGGTTTACTAAATTAGAGATCCGAATCGAGCTGATGGTCTCCCTGATTCTGATTGCACATCTTCTCCATCCTTCTCACAGACTTCCCAATTTGATTTGGGCGGACTCTTCCATTTAAGGGTATAATTGGGTTTTTGTCCAATTGGTAACATGGGTATAATATGGGTCAAGTGTGAGACCCGTCTCATGTATGAGACCGCCTCACACAAGAGTGTCTCTTAAACAATATTTTCAATCTAATTCTAATGGAATTTTCAATGATGGAGTTATTGAAATTTTCAAAATTCCAACTGCTTTTCCAAAAACAAATGCAACTATTGAAAAAATCCAACATAAATTTTAATAGTTTTAGAAAATCGATGGATAAAGCATTGAACATTTTTTTTCTTCTTTTAATTCCAATGGAAATTCTAAAGGTCCTAACTCCTAACATATTGGTATAGGTTCCCAATTTAAGTGGTATTTTTAATCAAATTCCATTGAAATTTCTAAAGGAGTTTCCCACGTATATTTAATATTGTATTAATTATATATTTTAAAAAATAATAAATTAAAAAAGATGCATATGCCCAAAGGCCCTGAACGTATATCCCTCTTTTATTAAAATCCCTAACTCTGTTCGTTAGAAAGAAAAAAAATCCTTAACTCCTCTCCGGCGCCTTGGTTGCCCTTCCCCCGCTGCGGATTCCTCCTTTTACAGTGCATCCGGCGGCGCATCATCTCTAATTTGTTGCTTCCAGATCCAACAATTTGCTGCCATGTCTCGCAAAGTAGACCCCGCGGCCTCAACTGCCATGTCTCCCTGGCTAGCCTTCTGCTCCGTCGATCTCTCTCTCCGTTCGGTCAGAGCCGCAGACTCATTTGTATGAAGGTCGGATGATATATAATTTTAAGGCCTGAATCTGATTATGTCTATATAATTGTAGATGTCTCCTAATTTTTATTCAGTCGTCATTCAGCCTTAGGTGCATGGTAATTCGTCTATATAAATTTAAGGTTTGATTCTACTTATATTCAGTAGTAAGTTTTTGGGTTGTGGTATGTTGTACTACTGAAAAATGTGGAGGAATAGGTGAACGTTGGTAAATTGAGGTGCTTTATTTTGGAATCTCTCATTTTGTTGTTAAGTATTAGTTGAAATATAAGTTGGTAAATTTTGTAGTGATTGTAGAATGTAGCGAGATTGATTGATCTTTTAATTCTTGCTGGTTATAGGTGATTGCAAGTTTTTTTTTTTTTTTTTTTGTAATATTTGAAAGTATTAAATAATTATCCAATTTAGTCTTTGTTGCGGTAGGATGAGTTGTTTAACTTTCCTTTAATGGGTGATGCTTATTGTTTTCAGTCTCACTCTCACTCCATTTATCCTTTTATTCTTTGAATAGACCTATAGAAGATGGCTGATTATATCAAAACTCATGATAGTGTGCGAAATTGTTCCCATCAAGACAAAAAAAGGTTCTCACTTTTTCACCCAATATTAATTAATTAAATTCTGATTGGTATTTTCTCTTTGTGATTGTACCATCTTTTTCGAATCATCTTAAATATAACTGCAATTTTGTTGTGCTATCACTAGAATTAAAAAGACATAGCATTTGTTTGAAAATTGTAATAGAAACGACGGTGCTATTGAGAAAATAGTTTATGAAGTTCCCCACTTCATCCCTTTATGAGTACATTTATAGGTTATTATGATATTAAGAATACACAATAAATCAGGAAAAGGTAAGTAGAGTCTTCAAATTTAGAATTCTGTCAATACTCTATTGTTATGGTTTATCTTTGTTTTTGTAGAGTTATACAATAGTTGTAATTGGAATTTTATGAAGCATATTTCCAACTCTATTGATCTTTGGATTAGTAAGTTAACAATTCCTGTTACTCATGTTAAGATTTTAATGAAAATAGTAATCATGATCAAACTTGAGTTCCTAGAAATCCATAATCTCTATATGCTGATATATAATTTTATAATTATGTTGACATGCATATTAGAAACAATCGTTCTTACCTACTAGTCAAGCTTATTTACTCTTAATTTTACTTTTCAAGCAGGTTAATTAAACAATCTTACCTTGTTAAACCCATGATTATTACAACATCTGTTGAAGAACAATATTTGAAGTGCTGAAGTACAAGGCAAAGAGTTGTCTCATTTATCATGAAATGTTTGGGAAATTCTTTGTCACCTTCCTTTCTAATTGTAATTTTATTTATCACAATTATTGCTCGTTTTTCGCTAATCTACCAATGCAACATGTTAGTTTCTGGGGAATAATGTTTTTTAAGGACAGTAACTTAGGGGGTTGTGTTTTAAGGACAATAAATTTAAAGGCTTGGAAATGTAGGACAGTATATTTTAAAACTTGTAAATATAGGACAATATGTTTTAAAATTTGTAAATATAGGATAATATGTTTTAAGAATATGTAAATGTAGGACAATTGAGCCCGAACTTCTCAGCCCAATTTTGGCTTATTTGGGCTCAATTGTCCTACATTTACAGATTTTAAAACATATTGTCCTATTTTTACATATTTTAAAACATATTGTCCTACATTTCCAAGTCAGTAAAATTATTGTCCTTAAAACACAACCCCCCTAAAGTTATTGTCCTAGAAAAACATTTTTCCCTTAGTTTCTGTAATACATTTTTTAATCCATCTTAATGTTTTCTAAGATATATTCTTCCATGAGATCATGTAATCTCTAAGATATAATTTATTCTTGTTTAAGCACTGAGCATTCTTTAAATATTCTTATTCTTGGAAAAATTAATTATGCTTTCTCCTCTTGTGGCAAATAAGAACAAGTAGTCCACCCTCTTGCATTTAGAAGTTATTGAATTTTTTTTTTGGAGATGCGCACTGAGTAATAAGTAGGTTTGGATTTTGTAATTGTATTTATATGTGGTGTTGGGATATTTTAGTTTTGATGAATTATGCCAAAACATTATCAACTTGTGTTTTTGAAGCTAATCTCTGAGATAACAAGTTGAGGGGGGAACGAGAGAACAAATTGAGGGGAACTCACTTAAAAATCGATTTAAGATGATCGAGATCGGTGCGAGGTCAGCGAGACGAGAGACCGACGAGATCGGATGAGTAAGAAAAGTTCGAGTCAGTCAACCGATGAGTGAGCAAAATCGGAAGAAAAGATAAGCTAAGCCCGGTGATCGGAAGAATCGAAGACGGATCGGATGACCGGATGACTGATCGAAGACCCGGATCGGATGACGACCGGAATATCAAAAGAAAAGGTTGCGGTCGGAAGAGGAAGCGGATGGGATCGACGAGATCGAGGCGTGATCGAGATCAGATATGAAGATGAGCAGATGATCAAGATCAGACGTGATTGAGATCAGATGTGTTAAACTGATATGCTAACCTGATGTACTAATCTAATGCAGATAAACTGATATGCTGACCTGATGCTATACGCAAAATCGGTTTTAATCAGGACCTAACATGTGGCCATACTAGAAATGTAATGATGCTTAGCAATTCTTTCATATTTTTAAGTACAATCATGTGATAATATATTTATTGCAGAGAATTACAACCAAAGAGATCAAGTTACACCCATGGTTCCTGTAGAACTTATCAAGGGAATTAATGAATGCAGCTCAAGTAGCGTATTGCAGCAGAGAAGACCCTGCCTTCAACTAGTTCAATTGGAGGATTCAATTGGGGAGGAGAAGAGGAGGAAAAGGAGGAAGACATGGAAGAAGAAGATGATGAACACTTAATCTTTGTGTTATGATCTTAGTTTCATTTTGTTGTTGAGGGATGTTGATGCGAACGAGGGTTTTTGGACCCAATAATACGTACAAGATTATATGGAAAGGAATTGTCCTACTTTTGCAACTAAAGTTAGTGGGCAAGATTTTTCAAGAAGATATTCAAAGAATTGGCAAGATCTTTGCCAAGATCATTATGAGATATGGCATGATATGCAAGTTGGCAAGTTTATCTTAGATTTACTATTTAATTTGATGAGAACAGCGATCGCAAAACACAAATAATACGCAAAGAACGATAATAATTGTTGCCCCAACTCAGGTTGGCAAGAAATAATTAGGTTTTGACAAAGTTTCCAATAGGTTTTTTTAATATTTTTCTGATTGAAAACAAAGAAGAAACGTCCACATACTCATAGGACAAAAAACAGGATCAAATCTGCTCCAAAAAGGACCAAATCCCACCCTAAATCTAGAAGTGATATACTTGAACAAAAATTAAAGGATAAAAACGAAATCTAGCCTATTAAATAAATAAAAATAGTAAAGGTATGATAATCGTGATCTTCCTTGTGAATCTTGCCAAATCTTGGAATATATCTTGGAAAATCTTGCCCACTAACTTTAGTTGCAAAAGTAGGACAATTTCTTGCCATATAAATCTTGCACGTATTATTGGGTCCAAAAACCCTCGTTTGCATCAGATGTTCAACACTTCAATTTTTATGATTATGATTTTTATATGTTATGACATTAGTTATTTTAGATGTGTACTTGACTTTGGATTTATATATTTAATGTATTTTTTTATATGTTGTGCTTGATTGATTAATTTTGATAGGGCTATTTAATATAGCTATAAAAAAATCCAATTTTTTTTATAAATTTCAAAAGTAAAAATATCGTTGGAATTGGTGTCGGAATTCATATTAAACAATTTTCCACTATTGAAATTCCAATGACCCATATCCATTGGAATACAAATTTCAATAGAATAATTATCATTGGAATTGGCGTCAGAATATACAATGGATAATTTTCCAACGACCAAATACGTTGGAAAAAATTTCAATGGAAAAATACCGTTGGAATTGGCATCGGAATTTGTATTGGAAAGAATTCCAACAACTGAAAATTCCAACGGTCACAATCCGTTGGAATTTTTTTCCAATGGAATTTTCACTAATTATTGTTGGAATTTTTCAATTCCAATAGGCACTTTTCCAATGGTCGTATTTTCATTGGAATTACCATTGGAATCATCGATTCCAATGGAAAAAACTTCAAATTCTGTTGGAGTATCGCCGTTGGAATTTCACTATTTTCTTGTAGTGATTGGTGCTGTAAGAGGTTTGCCAAAGTTGAATATAGGAGAAACCATGATTTGTGGTTCTTGCCAGAAAGGTAAACAGGTCAGAGTGTCACACAAAATATTGTCACATTGTTCGACAACAAAGTGTTTTGAGCTGCTACATATGGATCTTATGGGTCCTATGGAAACAGAAAGTCTTGGAGGTAAAAGGTATTCATTGGTTGTGGTAGATGATTTCTCTAGATATACCTGGATTGAGTTTTTGAAAGAAAAATCTGAAACTTTTGCTTCTTTTAAGGTTTTGTATAAAAGGTTTAAAATTATATACAACTTGAAAGTGAGTAAGATTAGGTCAGATCATGGTAGAGAATTTGAAAATATCTTGTTTTCTAATTTCTGTGAAAAGAAGGGTATAATGCAGGAATTTTCATCTCCGAAAACTTCACAACAAAATGGAATAGCTGAAAGGAAGAATAGAACTCTTCAAGAAATGGCTAGTGTAATGTTGCAAGCTAAACATTTTTCTAAAGGTTTTGGGCTGAAGCATTAAACACTGCATGTCATATTATTAACAGAGTTTTTATGAGGCCACAAAGTTCAAATACTGGTTATGAGATTCTGAACAACAAGAAACCAAATCTGAAATACTTTCATGTGTTTGGATGTGTGTGTTACATTCTGAATGATATAGATCAACTTCGAAAGTTTGACTCTAAAAATGACAAAGGTTTTTTCTTAGGCTATTCTAGAAATAGTAAAGCCTATAGAATTTTCAACCTTAGGTTAAACACTGTTCAAGAATCTGTGAATGTTGTTTTTGATGATACAACTAACATAGCATGAAAAAGTACTGAAGAAGATGTGTCTGAGCATATTGAGATTTCTGCTGGAACTGGAAATTCTGGAAATTCAAAGGATGTTACACCTAATGCCACGACATCTGGGACAACATTCTCTGAAAAATCAAAAAATAGAAAGTTCAGAAAGCAATACTCAATACACTCATGACAAGGTACCTGCTTCCAGAATCATGAAAAGTCATCCTTCAAATCAAATCATTGAAGATTCTTCTGTTGGTGTACAAACCAGAAGAAGGTTAAGCTCAAAAGATGTGGTAAGATCTGTTTGTATGTCTTCTATATGAAACATGGTTAACTCTGAATGCTATCATTCTACAATTAAGCCAAAAAATGTCAAAGAAGCCTTAAATGATGAAAATTGGATTAATGTTATGCATGAAGAACTTAATCAGTTTGAAAGGAATGATGTTTGGACACTAGTTCCAAGACCTGGTAACACTAATGTCATTGGAACCAAGTGGATTTTTAAGAACAAAACTGATGAGTCTGGAAACATAGTAAGGAATAAGGCACAAAGTCTAAGTTGACGTGCATCGGCCGATGACTTTGGTCCAATTATGATGAGAAGATGAGTATTCTCTCTAAATTCACATTGAGGAATGAATCCTATTATTGGCTCAACTACCACCCACATGCCCTTCGTGATGAACTCAATCCAAGTCATATCTACCCATGGAAGGGTGCAAGCGTCGGTCATGGTCAAAGTTCATCACTCCACACGTGTCGTGCGTATTGACCTCAAGTCAAAGGAGTATCGCATCGCTCCCAATAACTGAGACACCAGTAGACACATATTGTGGACTTACATTAAACGGTTTCTCGAATGGGTATACCAATACCCTGTAAGGTATTTGTGCATCCATCATGAGATACCTAGTATCTCGTAGTAAGTGAGATCTTACTACACTCTCTAAGAGTATGAAGCAGATCGCACACCAATCTCAATTTCTTCATCAATATCTCATTCTTGATGATCCTTGATCGGGACCATTTGATAATCATGCTTTGTTGGGATTATACTGGAAAGTATGCTTTTACTTTGTATAATCGAAACTGAATTTCCAGACTTATTTACTGAAATAAATTGTTTATCACTGATGCTTTAAATATGATTGAATGTTACATATATTTACTGCATAACTGTTCAATAATTCGTACGTGTTACACTGTAGTTAATTTAGTGATACCAGATCGCAGAAGATTAAATTAACAGACCCTTGTAACTATAAGTACTCCATGACCTAGATGGAAATGAACAACCATCGCGAAAGGTTGAGGTGTAAAGCTCAGACTAGTTTGTCTTGACCAAGAGATTACACTAGTGCATGACTGATGCGCTGAATAGGACCTACAGGAGGATAAATTCTTCAAAACTGAACAAGGAAGAATTAGACCTCAGTGGTTCGTTGTTTCTTAACCTTCGTCCCTTAAATAGGATCACGTGGGATTGGTAACTATTGCTTTGACTTATCATGGGTAGCGAATCAGAGAGATTCAATACTTTTTATCTTGGGCAATATTATTGGTCACATGTGATTGCTAAGATTTAATACGAAGAATCGTGTGCAAGTACGCTTGTTTGATTTGCCCCCTTGGGAGGTTCATAAGTTTTATCATACCAAATCTTGCAAGTGGAATTAGTTTCCGGTATGGATAATAATGTTGAACCGTTCCTCGACCAAGGACAAAAGATATTAATTAACGGAAAGCTATTTCAGTGGCTTGAATTAATTAATGGGCTAGATAATCTTAAACACGGGAAATAATGACCGGGAGCCATATTGACTGTAATATGGGTTAAGATGGATAGTGCAATATTAATTATGTAGTGGGATTAATTAATATTTATGGGCTTGAATTATATTGTGGCTCAATATTAGATATTCAAGATCCATTAGAAGGTTCAATCTTAATTCTCCTAAATGCCCCCTGAGTAGCCCAACAAATAGTCCAATAACTGAAAAAGGTGATTAAAACAAAATAAATATTGTTGCTTAATTTTCCAAGTAATATTTCGAAATTTATAGATATGTTGGGAGAAAGATTTTCTTTGAATTTTGTTATGGAATGAAGATATGTATTCTTGGAATACAAGATTATCTCATTAAATTCAAGAAATCTCCCACTAGCTTATCTATATTGAAATTTTCGAAAATTTGGAAATATAATGGGCAAGAAAGATTTTCTTGATTTTCTTGAAAAGATATTATGGAAGATATGTATTTCTTGAAATACAAGAATATCTCATAAGTTCAAGAAGATCCAAATCTTGGAATCTTGCACATTAAATTTTCGAAAAATCCATAATTAGAGGATGTGGGATTTTTGTGGAATATTTTAATTATGGGAAAAAGAATATAAGGGATATATTCAAGATTTCTTGGTGACCAAGAAAAGTCTTTTCCCACATTGATTTTCTACTGGAAATTTCGACCACTCCTCTCCTATAAATAGGGGATGATTTTCTAATGGTTCTTCCTCAAGAACCGATGACACTCAAAGCCAGTGGTCCGTAGAACCACTGCTCTGATACCACTTGTAGGTTCCGAATGGGTTTCGTGAGGTGGAAGTCTAGAGGGGAGGGGTGAATAGACTTCCAAAACTTTTTTGTGATCAGCGTGTATGGTAGATAAGTGCTGATAGAGTGCGTGTGAAAATCAGTACGATCTGATATCCAACTTACTGATAACTGTGAAGCAGATCAGTTCGGTGTCTATCAGGTCAACTGATGTGCGGAAGAAGTTTTAACCTGTGTAGGAAAACCAGTTTGTATAAATCAGATTCTAAGCTTTCTTGTTAAGGTCAGGTGACAAAGTGTCGGACTGATCAGATCAGCTGCTTGATGCAGAATTGATCCTTACTTAGAATATGCATGTTTGAACAAATACCAGATGTGTGTGTAAGAGTGTAAAACAGATAAACAACACAAGGTTTATAGTGGTTCGGACAACTGGTCCTACGTCCACTCTTCCCTATCAGCAGGGGAACTCACATAACCAACTAGACTTAGTTTAATGTGTTAGTCCAACACAGTACAAACAGATGTTTATACGAGCTCTCACTCGATTTGGGATAAGATTTGTATGGTGTCCAACTGGAAATCTATCATAGTATTTGAGTAGCCTAAAACTAAAGGATGAGATTTCTTGCTAAGAAACTATGGGATGAACACTTAGAATATTCTTGAGTTCTTGGTGTTCTTTTGTGCGGAAATAGCTTGTGCTTGAGCTTGTGATTTATTTCCGTAACCTTACTCTGAAGGTTTGATCCCATATATATAGGCACAAAATTGAATTAGCCGTTGGAGAGCAATTAAAATTTTGGTCTATTTAAGGTAGGTATGCAGGTCTGATTTGACGTGCTAAGAGGCGGCATGGCCAAATGTGTGCTTCGTCGTCCTTTATAGTCGTTTGACTCTGAACCGCTTTGTCCTGCAGCATCAGTTCCGTACGTAAGTGTCTCGTTCTCATTAGTTGTCAAGTACACTTATTCGGCGCTTGATTCACCAACTTAGGTTGAAATTCTTCAAGTCTTCTGAGTCTTCTGCTTGACTTGACTATCTGATCTTCTAATCTTCTGATCTTATACATATTAAGTTCCCCCTCAATATGTGACCTATCTAATACATCAGTTGTCTATACATCTCAGTTGGTCATCCTATTCTGATATTTAAATCATCAGTCAGCTAACAAGTCTGACTGGTCCTATTACATCTATTTTGGAACTTCCATCAAAACTATAAATTTTTCAACAAAGTATTTTCCCAACCCCTCTTTCCTTCAAGCCCAGCTGGGATCCAGACCCTCTCTCACTTGGAGGGGCATTATGGAAGGGCGCTCTTTGCTTTGATCCAGCTGCTCTAAACTCATTCACTCCGGCTCTTCTACACGGATCTTTGAGGACAAGTGGTTGCCGAACTCTCACTTGGCTGCCTTTTGGACTGAATCGTGCCCTCTCCCCTTTAATGCCACTGTGTCTCACTTGATTGATCACGCATCTGCTAGCAGGAAATCTGAAATTATACTTGCTATTTTCCCGCCAGATGTAGCGACCCTGATCACCTCTCTGCCGCTCCGACAAGTGCAGCTCCGGACAAGTGGATATGGATTCACCACCCGACGGGTAAATTAAGTATGAAGTCGGTGTTGGGATAACGTTTGCCAGGATCTATCGGGATGACCTCATAAACACAAATTTAAATAAACAATTATTACTAGCATGAATTTACCTAAGTGAATTCAAATAATAATTACGCCAACAACGTCATGCAAATAATATTCACGTAAAAGATCCTAGCATGCGGAATTTCTAGGAGTTTACGTAAACGTACCCGTTGGAGAGACAATCTGAGATGGACAAGATCAAGTATCTGGCTACCAACCAAAAGTCCTTCTCAAGTATTCCCAAGTCCTCGCTCAATAACCCGGTGGGAGGTTCTTCGATGAACGAATTTAAAAAACAAAGGAAAAAATAAAATTGTTGCACCACCTTTGTGGATTTCTAATATTTCCAGCACATGTATAAGAGGGAGGTGGTCGAAAATTTAGGTCAAAATTAAGGTTAGGAAAGATCTATTCTTGATCTTCAAGAAATCTTGAATATATCTCATATATTCTTCTTTCCATGTGTATTTTTCCACAAAAAATCTCACACCCATATTTAGCCCCTAATTTTCAAAAATTATGAAGGAGATTTGCAAGATTGGATCTTTCTTGAATTTATGAGATATTCTTGTATTACAAGAATACATATCTTTCTCCATAAAGCCTTTCCAAGAAAATCAAGAAAAACTTCCTTCCCTTTCTTATACATATTTTTCAAAATTCTCCATTAAAGATACCAAGTGGGAGATTTCTTGAATTTATGAGATAAACTTGTATTCCAAGAATACTTATATCCTTTCCATAAAATCTTTTCAAGAAAATCTCTTCTCCCTCTTTTCTTTAATATTTTCGAAAAATACAAAAATATTAGGCAACAAAATTTATTTTATTTTAAGCATCTTTTATTTATTGGACTATAATTGGGCTACTTGAGGGGCCTTTAGGAGAATTAAGATGGACCTTCCAATGGACTTCTGAATTCCAGTATTGAGCCACAATATAATTCAGCCCATTAATATTAATTAATACCACTATATAATTAATATTGCACTATCCAATTTTAACCCATATTAAGGTAATATGGCTCCCGGTCATTATTTCCCGTGTTTAAGATTATTTAGTCCATTAATTAATTAAGCCACTGAAAATCTTTATATTAATTAATATCTTTATCCTTGGAGTAAGGACAGCTCAGCTTTATTATCCATACCGGAAAATTAATTCCACTTGCAAGATTTGGTATGATAAAGGTTCTGAGCCCACCAAAGGGACCAATCACGCAAGACTTTGCAAGCACACGATTCTCTGTATTAATCTTAGCAACCGTCGTACAATTAATATTATTGCCCAAGATATAGGGTATTGAAGTCTCAATGATTCTCTTCCCATTTATAAGTCAAAGCAATAATTACTAACCGCACACGGTCCTTATTAAGTGACAGAGATTAAAAAATCAAAAACCACTGAGGTCTAACTCTTCATCCCATAAGTCAGTGCGAATGAGTTTATCCTCTCTGCAGGTCCGCTTCAGCACATCGAATGTACTAGTGTAATCTCTTGGTCAAGACAAGTCAATCTGAGACTTACACATCAACTTCTACCAATAGACTTTTCGGGTCTATCTAGGTTGTGAAACACGCACTAGTTTACAAGGGATTGTTAATGTGATCTTCTGTGATCTGGTATCACCACGTTAACTACAATGTAACATGTGTTATTATATGAACGGTTTGCAATAAATATATATAACATTCAATCATATTTAAAGCAACAGTGATAAGTAATTTATTTCAGTAAATAAGTGTTTAATACATAGGTTATACAAAGTAAAAGCATACTTTCACATATAACCCCAACAATCTCCCACTTATATCCAAAGTCTGCTTTTAAGTATACCACAGCACGTCTAATGTATTATACAGTGACATCTAATGTCACCTACATCAACCTAATATTATATCTCCCACTTATACTCAAAGCAGATTGGCAACGCTCTTGACACCCATTCCTTCCACATGTCTCTCGAATGTTAACAGAGGCAGACCCTTTGTGAATGGATCAGCTAGGTTGTCTTTCGACGCGATCTTTGCCACCTCTATATCTCCTCTCTTAACGATTTCTCGTATAAGATGGTATTTCCTTTCAATGTGTTTGCTGGCCTTGTGGGCTCTCGGTTCCCTTGAATTTGCAACTGCTCCGGCATTATCACAGAAAATCGTGATGGTGCTGGGCAAATTCGGAACGTCCAAGTCCACTAGGAAGTTCTTGAGCCACACCGCTTCTTTCGCTGCTTCACAAGCAGCTACATATTCGGCTTCCATGGTAGAATTTGCGATGCATTTCTGCTTAACGCTTCTCCATGTTACAGCTCCTCCCCCCAGACAAAACACACTACCCGAGGTAGATTTTCTGGAATCTATATCTGATTGGAAATCCGAGTCCATGTATCCGACTGGAAACAAACTGTCCGACTGGTAAACCAGCATTCTATCTCGAGTTCTTTTCAGATACTTTAAAATGTTCTTTACTGCAGTCCAGTGTTGATTTCCGGGATTACTTTGATATCTTGCTACCATGCCAACGGCGTAGCAAATATCCGGTCTCGTGCACAACATTGCATAAATAAGACTCCCTACTGCCGACACATAAGGAATGTCTTTCATGTCATCTATCTCCCCTTGTGTCTTGGGACACATGTCTTTCGATAGATGGATTCCGTGCCTGAAGGGTACAAAACCTTTCTTGGAATCTTGCATGCTGAATCGCTTCAAAACAGTGTCTATGTATGAAGCCTGCGATAAGCCGATCATTCTTTTCTTTCGATCTCGAGTGATCTTGATCCCAAGAATATGACCGGCTTCCCCTAAGTCCTTCATATCAAACTGTTTTGACAGCCATACCCTTACGTCTGACAAAACCTTTACATCATTTCCGATGAAGAGCGAAATATCGCCTCGTATAGTACTAAGAATACCAAAAGCGATTCCGTCACACTTCTTATCTGAAAAACTTTCAAACTCGTTTTGATCAAACCCATAAGACTTGATTACATGATCAAAACATTGGTTCCAAGCCCGAGATGCTTGCTTTAGTCCATAAATGGACTTCCTTAGCTTGCAAACAAGGTGCTCTTAGCCTTTCGCGATGAAACCTTCGGGTTGTTGTGTTGGGGAATGAGTTGCACAGATCTATTCGGGGTGAATATTTAAATACAAATTTAATTCTTTAATTATTACTAGCATGAATTAATCCTATATTAATTCAAATAATAATTGCAACAACATATCATGCATATAATAAGCCACGTAAAACCTCGCATCACGGAATCTACGGGTTTACGTGAACGTACCTCTCGGGATGGCAGTGAATTCGGTTGGACGGACTAACCAAAAGGACTTCCCAAGTATTCCCTTAGCCCTTGCTCAACTATCCGGTGGAAGGACACTTGTCGAACAATTAACAAAAGGAAAAAATAAACTTTGTTGCACCACTTATGTGGATTTGCTAATTTTTCCAGCACATGGAATTGTACTTGGGAATGAAAGAATCATCCTCTATTTATAGGAGAGAGGTGGTCGATTTTTTTCGATGAAAAACCAATGTGGGAAAAAGACTTTTCTTGATCACCAAGAAATCTTGAATATATCTCCTATATTCTTTTTCCCATAATTAAAATATTCCACAAAAAAATCCCACCTCCTCTAATTATGGATTTTTAAAAATTAATGATGCAAGAATCCAAGATTTGGATCTTCTTGAATTTATGAGATATTCTTGTATTTCAAGAAATACATATCTTCCATAATATCTTTTCAAGAAAATCAAGAAAATCTCTCTTGCCCACTATATTTCAAAATTTCGAAATTCTCTTATGAAATAACCGAGTGGGAGATTTCTTGAATTTAATGAGATAATCTTGTATTCCAAGATTACATTTCTTCATTCCATAACAAAATTCAAAGAAAATCTTTCTCCCAACTTATTCATAATTTTCGAAAATTTAGAGGAAAAATAAGCAACAATATTTATTTTATTTTAATCACCTTTTTCAGTTATTGGACTATTTGTTGGGCTACTCAGGGGGCCTTTAGGAGAATTAAGATTGGATCTTCTAATGGACCTTGAATATCTAATATTGAGCCACAATATAATTCAAGCCCATAAATATTAATTAATCCCACTACATAATTAATATTGCACTATCCATCTTAACCCATATTACAGTCAATATGGCTCCCGGTCATTATTTCCCGTGTTTAAGATTATCTAGCCCATTAATTAATTCAAGCCACTGAAATAGCTTTCCATTAATTAACATCTTTTATCCTTGGTCGAGGAAACGGTTCAACATTATTATCCATACCGGAAACTAATTCCACTTGCAAGATTTGGTATGATAAAGCTTATGAACCTCCCAAGGGGGCAAATCAAACAAGCGTACTTGCACACGATTCTTCGTATTAAATCTTAGCAATCACATGTGACTAATAATATTGCCCAAGATAAAAAATATTGAATCTCTTTGATTCGCTACCCATGATAAGTCAAAGCAATAGTTACCAATCCCACGTGATCCTATTTAAGGGACGAAGATTAAGAAACAACGAACCACTGAGGTCTAATTCTTCCTTGTTCAGTTCTGAAGAATTTATCCTCCTGTAGGTCCTATTCAGTGCATCAGTCATGCACTAGTGTAATCTCTTGGTCAAGACAAGCCAATCTGAGCCTTACACTTCAACCTTTCACGATGGGTTGTTCATTTCCATCTAGGTCGTGAATAACGTACTTTTTTTAGTTACAAAAGGATTTGTAATTTAATCTTCTCGTGATCTGGTATCACTAAATTAACTACAATGTAACACGTACGAATTATTGAACAGTTATGCAGTAAATATATGTAACATTCAATCATATTTAAAGCATCAGTGATAAACAATTTATTTTAGTAAATAAGTCTGAAAATTCAGTTTCGATTATACAAAGGAAAAAGCATACTTTTCAGTATAATCCCAACATGTTGCATATAGATTTCCTCGTCAAGACTCCCGTTAAGGAAAGCTGTCTTGACATCCATTTGCCAGATCTCAAAATCTAGATGGCAACTATTGCTAAGAGAATATAGATGGACTTAAGCATGGCTACAGGCGAAAAGGTTTCTTCATAATCGATACCCTCCTTTTGAGTGTATCCCTTTGCCACAAGCCTAGCTTTAAAGGTCTCGACCTTCCCGTCCGGTCCTCTTTTTCTCTTGTAGACCCACTTGCATCCAATGGATTTTACCCCACTGGGTGGTTCCACTAGCTCCCACACTTGATTATGATCCATTGAGCCAATCTCGGCTTCCATCGCAGTTTGCCAGGATTCAGAATCCTTATCTTGGACCGCCTCCTTGTAGGACCAGGGGTCTGATTCATTATCCCCGGGGACCAAATTCGAAGATTCTCCTATCCCCATGAATCTCTCAGATTGTCGAACAACCCTCCCACTACGTCGAGGTTCCGGTTGTGTCGGTGCGACGCTTGGTATATCAACTTGTACAGTTGGTATAGGAGTTTGCCCTCTTATTTTGTTTAAGGTAATCTCACATTTGGGCTTTCTACTGTTCATAAAGTCTTCTTCCAAAAATCTAAAGTGCGTACTTATTACCACCTTTTGATCTTCGGGACCATAGAACATACACCCTTTCGTTCCCATGGGATATCCTATAAACAGCCTTAGTTCCGAACATGCATCCAACTTATCGGCTTCCTTGTCTAGCACGTATGCCGGACACCCCCAAATCCTAAGATGTCTCAGACTGGGCTTGCGCTCGGTCCACAACTCTTTAGGGATTTTGGGAACCGATTTGGATGGCACCAAGTTTAGAACATAAGCCGTTGTTTCCAAGGCATAACCCCAAAACGACTTGGGAAGATCTGAATAACTCATCATGGATCTGACCATTTCTAAGAGTGTTCTGTTTCTTCGTTCTGCAACCCCGTTTTGTTGAGGGGTTCCGGGTGCAGTCTACTGGGAAACAATGCCCTCGTCTGACAGGTAGTTCAAAAACTCATCGCTGAGGTATTCGCCTCCACGATTAGATCATAGAAACTTGATACTCTTTTCCATATGATTCTCCACTTCGGCTTTGAACTCTTTGAATTTATCAAAAGTTTCCGATTTGTGTTTCATCAGGAAAATGTACCCGTACCTAGAGTAATCATCAGTGAACGTCACGAAATACTCATAGCCACCTCTAGCTTTAGTTGACATTGGACCACACACGTCAGTGTGAACAATTTGCAACACTTCTATGGCTCTATTCCCCTTGGCTCCAAATGCCCTCTTGGTCATTTTACCTTCCAAACATGATTCGCAGGTTAGAAATGGTTCCATCTGTAGGTCCGACAATGAACCATCTTTCACCAACCTTTGGATCCTATTTAGATTAATATGACCCAATCTTAAATGCCAAAGAAGTGTCTCGTTCACCTTTTCTGAACGTTTCTCTTATTGCTTGAAACAGTCGATGTGTTATAAGATGCATTTTGTGAGTGGTGTGCATAATTAATAGTATAGAGATTGTTCCGCAACGTTCCATGACAGATAAACACATCGTTACGAAAAATAGTAACTTGTTTAGAAAAACGAACAGAATATCCATCAATAAATAGTTTTGAAACTGAAATAAGGTTTTTACGAAAAACAAGAACGTAAAGAACATCTCTTAAAATTAAAGTTTTGTCTTCAAAAGACAGGTGCACGTCTCCCACTGCTTTAGCTGCTACTCTCGTAGCATCGCCCAGTGTGAAGAGGATCTCACTTCCACTAAGTTGCCGGGTCAATTTGAACCCCTGTAATGTGAAACAAACATGATAAGTGGATCCCGTATCCACTACCCACGAGTGGGTAGCATACGCTGCTAAACAAGTTTCAACAACTAGTGTGTGAGAATTACCTTTCTTCCCATTCCTCTTAGGCTTGGGACAGGCAGACCTCCAATGTCCTTTCTCACCACAGTTGAAGCACTTCCCCTTTGGATCCTTCTTGATACCCCCAGTATCCCTCATCTTGCTCTTGCCCTTGGCAAAAGTTGAGTTCGACTGCTTTTGGCCTTTGACCTTCTTCTTCTTCTTGCCCTCCCTTGGCCTAGAAGATGAAGACGGTCCATTAGCCATCAAAGCTTGAGTCTGGTGTCCCATCAGCGTCTCTGCTGAGACCAAAGCTTGTAACAAGTCAGCAAGGGAGAACTTCTGATTATTCATCTGATAGTTCAGCTGAAAATGTTCAAAACTTTTAGGCAGAGAGTGAAGCACAAGTCTATCTGAGTCTCCAGATCATAATCTGCACCCAGAACCTCAAGTTTGTTCAGATGAGCCATCATCTTGAGGACATGATCCCTTACGGGTGTGCCCTCCACCATTTTCAACGAGAGCATCTCTCGCAAGGTGATCTGTCGAGCCGTGCGGTTCTGATGTTGAAACATCTTCTTAAGATTTTCCATGATTTCCGCAGCAGTTGTAAATTCTTGGTGTTGGTGTTGCAACACATCTGACATAGATGCCAGAATAGTACACTTTGCCATGTCATTACAATGCTCCCAGTCATCATACTTTTTCTTTTCCGCCTTACTCGACTCGCCAGTTGGCTCATCAGGTTTTGGGGTATCAAGGACCCACTTGTGCTTTTGTGCGGTTAGGACAATCATCAGTTTACGTTTCCAATCAACATAATTCTCACCAGATAAATTATGATCTTTAAGTATAGCAAACAGTGGATTAAAAGGTTGCGACATACTAAACTGAAATAAATAACAATTTGTATAAGTACAAATTTATCACATTATTCGATCACATTATTCATATCAAAATCTCAAAACAATATGAATATGTATCAGCCGACATCTCAAAATAGTTTAAATAGGTCACGTTAGGTGATCTGTCTATTTAAACACATTCAAGCAGGTTACAAATAGGAACAGTTACAAACCTTTAATTCAAAATTAATAGTCGGCTCCCACTTGACCAATATAAAATTGACAGGGACTTCGAAGAAGTATATGCATATCAATTTTATACCTAAGTAATAACCATGATTAAATCTGAAACTATTACTTCCGCTTTGAACGCGAGCCTCGTTGGGAGGGTCATAAATAAGCCACTAATAATAATTTACAATCATCCTTTTGGGAATTTATTCATGTGAAAACTATCTTTTAGCCGTTCCGTTGGGGAAATTTCTCCACAGCCCAGCCCGCACGCGCGCCTTTCGCACTCCCATGCGCGCGGTCGCGTCTTGATCTGCCCATCGTCCAAGCCTCGCTTCACAAGACGCTTCTTGCGAAGTTACCGCCTGTCCGTCTTGCGCGTCCGTCGGGTGGTGCGCGCGGTCGCTAGGCCTTCGGCCTAGCCCGCGTGCTCCGCCTTGGCATGCGTACGTCCGGGCACTTGGACGTCCGTCTTTAATTCTCCGTCTCCGTCTTCGTTCACAATCAGGTTGCAATTTATTTACAAAAAATAAATAAACCTAGATCTAGTCTAATCTATTACATTGAACAAATCAAACAAATTATAATCTACTCGTGGATTTTCTCACGTGGCAAAACGAATCCGAACGAATCGAATTAAAAACCAATAATTTATTTGCATGTAAATAAGCACATTAAAATACCATGACAATTGGATACCTGCAAAACAGATCTAACAATTCTACTATCCAATTTCAAATTTTAATGAACAACAATTTAAATTACAGTTTAAAAGATCAGAGCCCGAACCAGGGCTCTGAAACCAGTTGTTGGGATAACGTTTGCCAGGATCTATTGGGATGACCTCATAAACACAAATTTAAATAATCAATTATTACTAGCATGAATTTACCTAAGTGAATTCAAATAATAATTACGCCAACAACGTCATGCAAATAATATTCACGTAAAAGATCCTAGCATGCGGAATTTCTAGGAGTTTACGTAAACGTACCCGTTGGAGAGACAATCTGAGACGGACAGGATCAAGTATCTGGCTACCAACCAAAAGTCCTTCTCAAGTATTCTCAAGTCCTCGCTCAATAACCCGGTGGGAGGTTCTCCGATGAACGATTTAAAAAATAAAGGAAAAAATAAAATTGTTGCACCACCTTTGTGGATTTCTAATATTTCCAGCACATGGAATTGGTGTGGGGATGAATGAATTCATCCCCTATTTATAAGAGGGAGGTGGTCAAAAATTTAGGTCAAAATTAGGGTTAGGAAAGATCTTTTCTTGATCTTCAAGAAATCTTGAATATATCCCATATATTCTTCTTTCCATGTGTATTTTTCCACAAAAATCTCACACCCTTATTTAGCCCCTAATTTTCGAAAATTATGAAGGAGATTTGCAAGATTGGATCTTTCTTGAATTTATAAGATAATCTTGTATTCCGAGAATACATATCTTTCTCCATAAAACCTTTCCAAGAAAATCTTCCTTCCCTTTCTTATACATATTTTTCGAAAATCCCCATTAAAGATACCAAGTGAAAGATTTCTTGAATTTATGAGATAATCTTGTATTCCAAAAATACTTATATCATTTCCATAAAATCTTTTCAAGAAAATTTGTTCTCCCTCTTTTCTTTATATTTTCGAAAAATACAAAAATATTTGGCAAAAAAAATTATTTTATTTTAAGCACCTTTTATTTATTGGACTATAATTGGGCTACTTGAGGGGCCTTTAGGAGAATTAAGATGAACCTTTCAATGGACTTCTGAATTCCAATATTGAGCCACAATATAATTCAGTCCATTAGTATTAATTAATACCACTATATAATTAATATTGCACTATCCAATCTTAACCCATATTTTGGTAATATGGCTCCCGTGTTTAAGATTATTTAGTCCATTAATTAATTAAGCCATTGAAAAGCTTTATATTAATTAATATATTTATCCTTGGAGTAAGGACAGCTCAGCTTTATTATCCATACCGGAAAATTAATTCCACTTGCAAGATTTGGTATGATAAAGGTTCCGAGCCCACCAAGGGGACCAATCACGCAAGACTTTGCAAGCACACGATTCTCTGTATTAATCTTAGCAACCGTCGTACAATTAATATTATTGGCCAAGATATAGGGTATCGAAGTCTCAATGATTCTCTTCCCATTTATAAGTCAAATCAATAATTACTAACCGCACACGGTCCTTATTAAGTGACAGAGATTAAGAAATCAACAACCACTAAGGTCTAACTCTTCATCTCATAAGTCAGTGCGAATGAGTTTATCCTCTCTACAGGTCCACTTCAGAACATCGAATGTACTAGTGTAATCTCTTGGTCAAGACAAGACAATCTGAGACTTACACATCAACTTCTACCAATAGACTGTTCGGGTCTATCTAGGTTGTGAAACACACACTAGTTTACAAGGGACTGTTAACGTGATCTTCTGTGATCTGGTATCACCACGTTAACTACAATGTAACATGTGTTATTATATGAACGGTTTGCAATAAATATATATATATAACATTCAATCATATTTAAAGCAATAGTGATAAGTAATTTATTTCAGTAAATAAGTGTTTAATACATAGGTTATACAAAGTAAAAGCATACTTTCACGTATTACCCCAACAGTCGGCGTATCACTTTCTACTTGGCTCTCGTATCTCCATTGATCCTGATGCCCCGATTTTTCAGCAAGATAGTGTTTGGAAGAAGCTTTGGAAGTTGAAAATTCCCACTCGTATCCTGCATTTCCTATGGAGGATGTGCACTAATTCTCTTTCCTTTGCAGACACCCTTACCCGAAGGGGAGTGATTGTGGACAACTCGTGAAATCTTTGTGAGTATGGGGGAAACAATGCCACCCATTTATTCTTCGAGTATGAATTCTCAACATCTATTTGGCACAAGGCTGGCCTGATCATTCCCGCTGTTGTATCCGGTGGGCAATCTGCTGGTGATCGACTTAGAGCCCTTTTCTCTCAGAGCAATTTTGATATGGATTTGTTTGGTTTTATCTGTTATTACATTTGGTACTTCGGCAATAAAGCTCTGTTTGAAGGTATTAGTATTGACCACTTCTCGATCATTGCTATGGTGACCCATAATCTTGCGGATTTTAGGGAGGCGAACAAATGGCTTGAACGTCCTCACCCACTGCTGTTGTCTCGTTCGTGGGCCCCTCCGCCTTCCTCTAGCTATCATGTGTTCTTCGACGGGGCTATCTCGAGGATTGATCCTGGGGCAGGCTGTGGTGTTTTTGTTGTTGATCAGAACGGCATCTTTATCTTTGGTGTTAGCAAGAGTTTTGCGGGCATCCAGGATCCCCATATTGCTGAATTTCTGGCTCTACGAGAGGCGCTCCTCACTGTCCAGATGCTCCGGCTTCAGCTGGTTTCGTTCATTGGTGATGCCCAGGCTGTTATCTCACAGGTTCTTGATGAAGAAGCGTGCCCTGCCTATTGCTCCCCTGTCCTTGAAGACGTCCGCTCTCTCCAATAGGTCATTCAGTGCTTGGGTTTTTTCTGGAAACGGCGTGCATACAACATGGTGGCTCACGAACTAGCTTTCTTTGCTAAGTCTAATTAGTCTTGGTCATCCCCTCCGGACTTCCTCTTGTCGTTTTGTGCTGGCTAAATCCAACTCTTTTGTTGTTTTTCAGTTCGAAAAATGTCAATAAATATAAATCAATACAAATCAATATTATTTACTCTTAATACCTTGAATGAGATAGAATTAAATCATATTATATTATTCACTTGTACCCAAATTTAATTTAAAGGAACGAAAATGACACGATGCAGGTAATGCTACTAGCCGGAACCGACACGTCATCGGTGACGATAGAATGGGCGACGTCCATCCTCCTAAACCACCCTCAAAAGCTGGAAAATGCCAAAGCAGAAATCGACAATCGTGTCGGCGAAAATTGCCTCGTGAACGAATCAGATCTGCACAGCCTCCCGTACCTTTATAACATCATATCCGAAACCATGCGGCTATTTCCAGCCACACCATTGCTCGTGCCACACGAAGCCTCCGCTGACTTGAAGCTCACGGGATACGACATACCGCGGGCCACAATCCTGGTCGTGAATGCATGGGCCATCCATAGGGACCCGGCGGTTTGGGACGACCCGACGAGCTTCATGCCCGAATGGTTCGAAGCAGAGGATTTCGGCCCACTAATACACATTTGGCCTTGGACAGCTGTTAAAATAGCCTTTAAAGAGCGGTTATAACAGCTGTCCAAGTAACAACTGTCCAAGCTTGGACAACTGTTAAAAAACCGTTGTCCAAAAGGGTGGGCTTAGACAGCGATTTTTAACCGCATTGCAAAAGGTTGGCTTGGACAGCGGTTTATAACCGCTGTCCAATTAATAAGATTGGACCGCGGTTATAAACCGCTGTCTAACTTTTTTTTTTTAATAATTTTTTTTATTATGTTAGATAGACAGCGGTTATAAACCACTGTCCAATATATTTTGTTTTTAATAGTTAATTTATATTTTAAAAAATCTATAATAAAACCATAAACCAAAATTTATATATACGTCCAATACCATAAACCATAAACCATAAATCAAAAATCCTATAATAAAACCATAAACCAAAACTTATACCATTATAATATATATACGTCCAATACCAAAACATCAAATAAATAAACATACACATCATAAAATAAATAAACATACACATAATAAACATATATATACGTTCAATACACCAAAAACATGAAATATATATATCATCACAAGTATATAATTTAATTACATGCTACCAAAAACTTCAAACAACGATCACTCAATATCGTATGAAAATAAGAATCGATTGTATAGGTACCCCGTCCAATCTTTTTTTCATTTCTCCAGTCTTTTCTTAGAGTAAGACTTGAGCAGACGTTCATAGACAAACTGCAAACAACGAATCAATCAATATAGTATGAATTTTTATTCAATCAATAATAATTTAAACAAAATCGATGAATTGACTTACATTGTTAGGATTAATCGTTGTTTGAGAAGTGAAAATTATATCTTCAATAAAACAACACACAAAATATCCACAATGATCATTATCTCGTTTCCTCGGAACTTGTTGATTAGCAATTATAATCACGTATTATAATTATGATTTCTTTCTATTAATTTGATAATTTATTAAATTAAATTTACCTTAATGTTAATCTATATCACTTTATTGAAATTGGATCTTGAACCTTGACTCAGAAGGTGACTCCGATACATCTTCATCACCCTATTATTATTATAATTAAAAAATGAAAATAGATTAAATATGCATAATTTTAAAAGTAAAACAAATCATTATATAAAATATTAAAAATGAACTTACGCTTCCATATATGAAACGAGATCAGGGCGATTTGAAATCACTCTATTCTGAGCTGAGTCCATTAAATACACACTTAATGTATTCATGTTTATTGCGACCAGCACCCAATGACTCCTATATTATATTGAGAATATTAAAATTAACTGCAAAATTTAACATATATATGTGCAAATATTATAAACATGAATACAAATTTTAACGAAATGTTTATTGCACTCACCTCACATTTGCTGGCCAAAAAATGAGATGATCGCTCCCAGTTTGATTCAGCATATTATTAACTATCTCATCCACGGTCTGTACCCTATCACCCATTATGCAAGACACTTGGGGGGAGACGGAGGAATACATTCCACTTGCTCGGGCATCTCTGGAGAGATATACCTCACCCAAATATCTTTAACCAACATATATACGCTAATTAATATTTAAAAAGAAAATTAAACTATACTTAAAGTGAATATTGAGAATTAGTAAACACATACATGAGGTAAAGGGCTATGGTGGTTGCACTCAACCACTCGTCATTTAAGACTTCACGCACATGTTCCTCACCGACGAATTCTTGGAAAGTATTCTGATGAAAGTGAGCATATATGGGAACTGTGACGGTCTCGAAAGCATTAGACGATACTATCTGGTGCACCCTAGACTGTACATAATCATCGTGATCTAAGTCTCCAGTCATTGGATAACCTAGTCTACGCGCACCAATAGTGGAGTCCCTCGTTCTCTCCATCTGACTGTCTACGACACCTCTTGATTTTTCTTTAGCCTTTTGTGGTGATTTCTGTTTAGGCTTTTGTAGTGTCGGCAGATCCTACAATCAATTTGCAACATTATTTAGAACGACAAATAAGATAATAAACTTTAATAACATATATTTTACCTTCATGATGCGAGAGACCAAGTTGATCGGCCATTTGATGAAGTGCTCGATCGTTGTTCCGACTATGACAACATCATCTATTGGTTTCGGCATGGGTGAATCTTCTTCTCCGATTATGGGTACATCTAGTGTGACCCTCACGAAACCAGGAGTGAGGGGACGACCATGAATCATTCCATGGGAGCTGTTGTGCAACGATCATGTGGCCACCAACCGAAAAGGATCCTCCAAATAAAGGTAGCAAAGGGTCGGAGGCTGTTCGAATAAGATATTTAGTTAGAAAATTTTAATACCCTAGTCTTTAATTAAAACAAAGGCAAGACATGCACATCTGATACCTGGTACGCTTTTTGAAGTGCCTCAATAAAGTTGTCCCCAGCATCAGCCGAAAACCTAGCATCAGCGATACTATTTTCACAGCTTGCTCCACTCGATGACATTCTGTGACTCGATCTTTTCTCGGACCTCAAATGTTCCACATCTTTAGTCAACTTGGAAACCGGTTCCGAAAGTATACTCACCATATTCATGGCTTAAAGAGCAGGTGTCATCGCTAATGATGTCTTCGTCATGCCATATCCCAAACTCCGTAAGCGGCCGGGATGCTCCTGTCGACCTATAGCCAGTCCAAGTAGATCATCAGTACCGATAATGAGGATGTCCCCGGGCGTCATGGTCTGAGAAATACGCTCCTGAATCACAAAAAAATATTATTTAATTATTTATTTATAAATAATAGTTTGTAATTGAAAGATAAATTAATGGATAGATTACCCCTTCATCGATGATACGCTGTGCAGTGGAATCGGCAATACTCCCATCTCGAGTCTTTCTGGTACTCTGAAATAACTCAAAACGGGTAACAACAGGCTCACTCTCTCCAGCTTTTCTTCTTTCTTCTTTCTACGATAGTGATGAAAGTGTCTCTTTATTAGATATATTAAAAGTGAATATATAAAAAAAATTAAAAGTTAGGATTTTGATCTCACCATATCTTCTCTTATGCGTGCATAACCTTTGTTCAATCCACGATATCGAGCCTCCATCGTCTTGGCTTGTTGGCAATTTTTCTTACTTCAATTTTACAGTGTAATAGAAATACGATAAACACTAAAAAACATAGGGCATTAGGAATTGAGGAAAATGACATTGATCAATTTTACCTGGAAATCATCATCCATAGATCTACTCACAAACTCCTCCCAGTACGGGGCCACCGTAGGGGTATTCTAATACGCTGGAGGCGGACTAGCCGAGTAAAGACCAGTGTCCGGATCTCGTGTGTTACTTCTCAGCCAAGTCCAGAAATTCTTGGTCATTACTCCAGCTTGCGACAGTATTTGCTTCTTCTTGGAATGGTCAAGGCCGGTGAATGTAGTCTATACGCATATAACATAACAATTTAGTAAATTTAATAATCATACAACAACTTTTAATAAGCATATAATTAACATACCGAAAGTTCGTCTCATAATCTTTCCTTCAAAGGAGTCAGTTTGTCGCTACGCCAGTCCTTGGTTGGCAGCACGATAGGGATTACCCTCCTGACGGCAGCTCCAAGGTAGAAAGACAACTTCTCACTCTCTTTTCCTATTGCCTGCCCATATTCATTGAACGATAACTGCAATAACATAGTATTTAATTAGGTTCAACGATCAATCAATATAATTACATTTTTAACTGTTTAATTGTAATAAAATTACCTGAAGTGTTTTTCCTTTGCTACGAGCTCTCTTAATAGAAGACATTGTGACTATACCTCTCGTGCGCTTCTCACCTGAGCTGCTAGTGGTGGGAGCATCAGTAGTGTCACCCTGTCTCAACTCATCAGTATGTTTTCGATCATATGCGCCATGATCTCCATCATAATCTCCATCAGAATCTCCGTCATCTCCGGGATGTTGCAAATAAGACATGATCCTGTAAAACAGAAGAAACAACATTTAATAAACAAAAAATAAACAATAATCAATAAAGAAGAAGAAACAACATTTAATAAACAAAAAACAAACAATAATCAATAAAGAAGAAGAAACAACATTTAATAAAACAGAATAAACAACATTTAATAACATTAATTCAATAAAGTCATACATTTCTTTTTAGCACTCGTTTTTCTTTTTCGTTTTTTGGTTGACTTTTCTCGTTCATGACCATAAATGTATCCTAATGTATTAAACCTAAAAGTATTACAATCCTAATGTATAAAACTTGCATATAGAATGTGGTAGTACCTAATTAAGGTTTTTATATTAATTGCATGTACCTAAGGATTTGTTGCATCTCAAAACAATGTATATATCCCAATGTACCATCATTAATCATCTAAAGCAAACACACTACTATCCATTCACCACAAAATCATCAAATTAATATAACCAAAATATATCCTAATGTATTAATCATAATTTATGCTTAAATCCTCACACAAGCATATTATCAAACACCTTGAGTTCATAAATTATTCATATCTAAATTAGCATAAAAAATCAAGTCAAGCCACACAATACATATTCATCTCTAACAAGTTGTTCATCTCTAACACTAACAACAATTAATCCAAGCCACACAATATATATATATAAACAATTAACAATATATAAACCAAGCATCAATTGTTCATCTCTAACACTAACAACATTAATCCTAACAAATTAACACTAATTTATGCTTAAATCCTCACACAAGCATATTATCAAACACTTTGAGTGCATCAAACACCAATATATATACACTAATATACATACATCAATATACATACACCAATACATACAACATGATATATATACACCAATATACATATATACACCAATAATATACATGATATACATACAACATTATATATATACACCAATCAATACATACACCAATATAAAAAAAATTTACCTATATATGGAGGAGCTAGGGCGACGGCGCAAGGAGATAGGGCGACGGCGGCGGCGGTAGAGGGAAGAGGAGGGCGACGGCGCGCAGGTTCGATTTGGGGGAGTTCGATTAATTGGGGGAGAGGGAGGCGACGGCGCGCGGGCGATTTGGGAGAGACGAATTTGGAAGAGACGAATTTGGGGTTTTGACTGAATAATGCTTCTGGAAATCGCGCATTTAGGTTTTGACTGAAAACCGACCTCTTGGGCAGCGGTTCATAACCCCTGTCTAGGTGAGTTTGCACAGCGATTTTCAACCGCTTTCCAAGTGTAATTCTTGGACTGCGGTTGTAAACCGCTGTCTTTTTTTTTTTTTTTAATAAAACCGCTCTCCAAGCTATATCTTGGAGAGCTGTTTGAAAAAAGGGTTATCCAAGTGCAGCTGTGCAAGCTTAAATGTGTAGTAGTGGCCCATCGAAGCTGCCGCCGTTTGGGATGGGGCGGAGGTCGTGCCCCGGGTAGTGGGTTGGCGAACCAGGTCGTGGGTCTGGCGATGGGGTCTTTGATTCAGGGGTTTGAGTGGGGACAGGTTGATGGGGAGTTGGTGGATTTAAGTGAAGGGAAAGGGTTGTCGATGAGTAAGAAGATACCGTTGGTGGCCACATGCGTGCTCCACAATGTTCTTGCCTGAAAAATATAAATGTTCTGAACCAAATTAATACTATGTAGGAAAAATAATGTCATACCTTGTATTTTTATGAAGTGGAAGCATGTAAGAGATAGACGTGTGGACTGTGGATTTGGAGAAAATAAAATATTATTGTATGTAGTATAGCCATAAGAATAGGATTTGAGGCCAGTTATTTATATATTAGATATATAAATTCTGGAGTTAAAGCTAAAATCATCTAATAATTTTGCACCTTTATTGAATTATTTATAATTATCAACTTTTTTAATTTAATTTTACATGTATTTAATTTAGTCCCAAAATATTGAAGGTCGCTCAAAGTTGCCCAAAACGGCGTGTATCTAATTTTGACCGGAATATATAAGACACGTGTTTAAAACGATATTATTTTGGGCAATTTTGAGAGACCTCCTGCGATTTGGACTAAATTGGATCAAACTGAATACATGTGGGATTAAATTGAAAAAATTAATAATTATGAAATCATTTTAATAAATTTGTAAAGTTATTAAAAGATTTTAGTTTAAATCTATCTGAAGTTGTGTAACATGTTTCCAGAAGCCTTATCCGTAAGTTCTGGGTTCAAAATCTGATTTGTTCTCTAAATTTCCCATCAATTATTGTGTAAGAGATAAATCAACAAACAGAGGAACTGTCTTGCTCTTTCTAAAAACAAAAATCGAAAGAGTTCATGGGACGGTTTTGGACAATAATTTGTAAGAATCTTAACCTATAAACATACATAATACTTCATCCGTCCCATTTGAAGTTGCATACTTTCCATTTCGGTCCGTCCCATTTCAAGTTGCACACTCTAAATATGGAAAAGAATCTTACAATCTCCATCACACAATCTCCACCCTCTATCCCCTTTGAAAAGTCAACAAATCCACTTTTTCGCCGATCAAAGTGTGAAGGTTCAAATGGGACGGACGGAGTATTAATTAATCTACATTTTCTTGTCCCAGAATTCACATTTGAAGAGTTCAAACATTAGAAACATATATATATAGATAGATAGATATATGGAACATGAACATCATGAGATTCATAACATGTTTCAGTACGGCCTAGAGAGTTATGAATTTGTTAGACTATACAAAAACGCTGATAAACATGTACCGAAATCAGAGAATATCATAACACCATTCATCCTTTCTTACATATATTTGGTATTGTACATCTAATTTATTTATTTTCTCACACTTCCTCAGAAAAAACCTTTCGAACCACATCCCTCGCATTGCACCTAGCAACCAAAGGTATCCTTTTATGCATGGATATCCCAGTTTTCCCTTCTTCCATATCCACCAATTCCTCATCAACCCGTTGCCAATCGAAGCACTGAATCAACGACCCGATCGCCAAACTCACAACCCGTTGGGCCAACCCATTACCCGGACACGACCTCCTCCCCATCCCAAAAGGCAACAGCTTCGACGGCCCGAATTCCCCTGCTTCAAACCTTTCGGGCTTGAAGCTCGTTGGGTCATCCCAGACCGCTGGGTCCCTGTGAATGGTCCAAGCATTCACAAGCAAGATTGTGCCCCGCGGTATGTCGTATCTCGCGAGCTTCAAGTCAGCTGAGGCTTAGTGTGGCACGAGTAATGGGACTGACCATTATAATTGATTTGATGACTTCATCAGAGTAGTACTCTTGCAAAGAAAGCAAATGATCAATCATAGTATTTCCATTTTCATTGCGTCGATTCGCATCAATCAAACCTTGCAGAAAACCATCCATTCTTTTAAATAGCCTACCCAAATTCTTCTCAACATTTCCGTAGTCAATCCATCTCAACACAGGCAAGAAATCCCCGGGGTTGGACACGCCACCGTATACGACAGCCTCATTTATAAGCTTTCGAAACTCCTTCGCCTCATCATTATCCTTATCCTTATCCACCCCAAAATATCTCTTACCACACACCATCCTCATGATATTATTGAAAGCCAACTCGGGCAGCAACGGGCCGAGTTGAACTCGACCCGAGTCAAGATCCGAGTTCAGGTGCACCTTCTTCAGCATGAGTTTCACTTCATCGTGACGGATGAATCGGAACGAGTTGAGTCGAGCTGTGGAGAACACCTCCAGCGTTGTTAGACGGCGGAGGTTGCGCCAGTGGTCGCCGTACGGGGCGGCGACCACGGAGGCGTAGTTGTAGCCGAGGTATTTGGGGGCTATGAAGCGTGGCCGGTTGGCTAGTACGATGTCGTTTTTGGTGAAGCACTCCTCGACTATCTCCGGCGAGGAGACGACCACCGTGAGACGGGTGCCGAGCCGGAGGGAGAAGATGGGGCCCAGTTTTTGAGAGTGTGTGGCACGTGCGGTGGAGGGGGAATTTGAGGAGGTGGAGATGGCCTAATAGAGGGAGTGGGGGGAAAGGGCTTGGAGGTAATTTTGTCTTTGTTGATGAATAGTTGAAGAAGATGGCAACGAAAATGAGAGAAAAGAGAGCATATAGCCAACTTGCTTCCATGTTTGATTTATGACAATTTGCTGGGAGTTTAATTTATGAGGTCATGTGATATGATTGTTCTAATTAAGTTCTCATCGAGCCTCAACGCATATTTATAGGGACAAATTCTTTGAGTCACGAGACTGTATTGATTAGGACTGAGTAAGATTTAATTGATTGGACTGGATTTGTTTGAAACAAGATATCCGTTTGGATTGTAGAATTGAATTAAGGGATTAGATGAGATATCTATTGAAATGTTATAAATACCTTTAAATTGAATTGAAACCACCACACTTCATTCGTGTGAATCCATTCGAACAATAGAAGGACAATATTGTAATATTGCATTTGCGATATGTTCTATCCCACATTTTACATAGGATTGACATATTTCTCCATGAAGGGATTTAATATATTTTATATCCGGACTTGAAATATATCATGGACCCTCATCCCACTAACTAAACGGTAGATTAGTTAATCTATTGCTATCAATCCAGCGAACCAAACGGGGCCTAAAAGATAAGTTTTCAGGAAGTTTGAACTTTTTTTTTTACAGGACAGGAAGTTTGAACATTAATTAAAATTTGTTGTGTCCCATATCATTTTGGATATTTGTAAATATTGTAGATATGAGATAAGTATTTCTGTGTTTGATGACGACCATATAATGGACGTGATGATGCACGGAGTGACCAAATAGAGGTTCCTTTATCTTCCAATTATAGTTTATCCCTTTGAGATGTGCAAATTTTTTAAAACAATTGGATTACGAATGGGGAAGAGTCAGGAAGTAGGGGTGTAAGTGAGTAGAGTCGGCTCGCGAGCTATTTGTACTCGACTTGTAAAAGATTGAAATCGACTCGAGTATAATCGAGTCGAGTCGAGTTCGAGCTACTCGAGTAGCTATCGAGTTCTAGTTCAAGCTCATAAATACTCAACTCGAGAGGCTCGTGAGCCTAATCAAGCTTGCACAGTAATTACTATTATGCCATTAATTTTACTAAATATATATATTTATATTTTAATAATATATTCTATATTTACTTTTATAAAATTATATAGATAATCGAGTCGAGTTCGAGCCGAGTTTGAGTATATCGAGTTTCTTCTCGAGTCGAGGTCGAGCTTAAAAAATTGGGCTCGATTGAGTTCGAGAGTTTTGAGCATTTTAATTGAGTCGAATTCGAGCTCAGCACTATTCGACTCGATTTGACTCGTTTACACCCCTATCCAGAAGATAATTTTCAGGAAGTTTGAACATTAATAAAAATTTGTTGTGTCCCACATCATTTTGGATATTTGAGTTTTCAGGAAATTTGAACATTAATTAAAATTTGTTGTGTCCCATATCATTTTGGATATTTGGAAATAGAGTGGATCTTATGTACACATATGTACACTGTATATTTATAATGCATTTTAGAATCGTGCGATTTATTATACTGAAAAGTGCGATTTATTTATATTGAATTGTATAATAATTTTTTTATATTAATAATTGCATGGTTCAATATAAATAAGTTATATTTTTCAATATAAAAGTTGCACGATTTTAAAATATACTATGAGTACATGGTGTACCTGAATGCATATAAGACATTGCGTTGTAAATATTGTAGATATGAGAGAAGTATTTCTGTATTTGATATCAACCATATAGTGGATGTGATGATGCACGGAGTGACCAAATAAAGGTTCACTGATCAAAAGAAGAAAATAAACACCACCAAAATCTCATTTATTCTATAAATTACTCATCAATTATGTCCAAGAGATAAATCATAGCAAACAGAAATTCAAAGGACTGCGTTGCCCATCTTTGAATATAAAAGAGTCAAAGTAATAAATAATCTTGAGATACTCTGACGTGGATCAGTTTGAAAATTTTCATGTGGATATACAGACAGGTCGATCCTTATATGAGGCCAAAGAATCAATCGATTCAAATCTCAAAATATGTCGATTTTTTAGGGGTTCATTTTTTTGACACCTTATATGTACATATATTAAATAAATTAAATAAAAACAAAAAATATAATTCAGTTTATTGGTTAATTCTTATTTATGGTATGTTATTCACCCGTGTTTGAATTCTTTTAATTACAATATTTAATATTTTATTTTTTTTCTTAATATTTTTGTATTAAATAATAAATAAATAATTAAAATTACGTAATAGAATCAGTGCCAAATTTAATATGAGAAACATATATGTTTCTTTTCCTCTCTGTTAATCAAATAAAAATTTTAAAAGACATAATCACCTAATAAAAAAGTCTAAATGACATAACAGAATAAACATCCTAATTTAAATAATAAAAAAAAGGACAAATAGCTACAGAACATCAGAAGACACTATCGTAACATGATATATAACAAACAACAAGAGGAAGGGAAAAAATTAAGAGAAAACTAATAGAAGGGGAAAAACATTGAGAGCGTGGTTTTTTCGATGTTGAGAAACTTGATTATTTTAACATGATTAATATGTTTACCACAAACACTGTTAAACAAGTTGTGTTTATGTAATTACTTGGAAAATAATTATTTTATTATTTTAATGGTAATATACTCCCTCCGTCCCAATCTTCGTGGAATTGTGATTGTTCATAAGGATTTAGTGGAATAGTGATAAAGTGATAAAGTGGTGGGGTAGGAAGAATTGTTTATTAGTATTTTATATGATAAAGTAATGGGTAATTGGGGGTAGAGAGTGTTGTTTATTAATATTATATGTGATAAAGTGATAAAGTGTGTAAGTAACTTTACCATAAAGATTGAGACAAAAAAAATGGGTACTTTACCATAAAGATTGGGACGGAGGGAGTAGTATTTTGTAAATTTATATTAATAATATTGAAAAAATATTTTATGTTACTTCTGAGTTCAAAAAAAAATGTGATGAGAGAGGGCCTCATTTTAAAGTTCGATCCAGACCCGATTATCTTAGGACCGGCTCTGTATATAGATATCCATTTGAGACGGTGCTAATTTTTTTTGGGATAATTATTGGGAGATACAAAGTAGGTGCTCAAATTATCCTTTTGCAATATTGCATACAAATGATATGTGCAATTGGACTTTCTTTTTTCTTTTTTTCTTTTTTTCTCGCCAGTCACTTAGGGAATCGGGTTAGGGAAAATTGTTGGCGGGCTAATGGGCTTTCTTCATCTTCTTCCATCACGCAGTCATGAATGCGGTCAGATTTCTTCTTCTTCCTCTTCTCTCAGATTGCTGACGGATCTCACGAGCTTAATTTCTTCTTCCTCATTCATGCCCTGATGAAATCAGGTTGTTAAATTTGAATTTTGGTGTGGATTTTGCGAGAAGAAGAGAGAATATATGTGTGGTGTTTGGATTACCCCTCAACACAAAGTGTGTGATGAAATTAAGATCCTTCTACACTATTTTCATGTTATTCTGTAAATCTGTAATTTTGGATTGAGGATTTTTTCCGCATTTGTACTGGTTTTTGTTCATGTAGTAACACTCTTTTGTTCATAGGATAACATTCTTTTGTTCATTTAGTAACACATCTAGTTGTTCTTTAAATCTGTAATTTTGGACTGCATGTTTCTTTTCGCGCTTGTATTGATTTTGTTCATGTGGTAACACGTTTTTCTTCATAGGGTAACACTTTTTATTCATGTAGTAACACATGTTTTTTTAGTAATATGTAACACTGTTCATATATCGTCGTAATTATACTATGTGAATACTCATGTAGAGTAGTTCTAGTGTGAAAATTTTCATGTATGAAAATCTATAAAATTGTCCTAAATTAACCATCTATACCATAAACATTAAATAATAAACTCTAAATTATGACATATTCGTGCCGGGTGAACCATGAACCACTTGGGCCGAGTGAACCATGAATCACTCAATTTTGTCTTACATTCACCAATTACAGAATTTGATTGTAAATTAAAGTTTTTTCATGTATGAAAATTTTCATACTAGACTTTGTCTACTCATGTATTATATGAACAAAAATGTGTTACCTTGTGACCCATATTACCTTATGAATATTTATGTGGTACGATATGTTATAATACATGTTACGTAAAATATGAAGTTTTTTCAATGTAACAATGTAGTAACACTTATATATAATTGTAGTAACACACAAAAACTTAATAAAAAAATAAAAAATTATATGTTCAAAATTGAACCTGCAACCAAATTCACTAACAACAAACCTGAATCACTAAGCTACAACAAATATTTTATAACGATATTCTTCTATAAATATATATGTGTCTGCCCAACCTGAAACCCACAGCCCACAACCCATGCCCACCTGCCCACGCCCCACCCACCCACGTTGACCCGCGAATTTTTAATCTATTTTATCTTATTTATATTATATTGCATATAATAGTAGTGTACAATATTTAACAAGAGTCTTTCTCATCCTTTAATGCCCAAAAAAAAACACCCTTCATTTCAATTAGGTAAAAAAAAAATAGCATCCAAAAAACCCAAAATGCCCCTACTCTCTTACACAAAAATAACTTCCATTTTAATTAGATTTATCCCCCCCTCTCTCTCTCTTCACCAGTCACCACCACAAACACCGTCGACCACCGCACATCTGCCGCCACCGTAAATCTGTGTATAAGATACGTCTCCGTCAAACGCCGCAGAAAACCCACCAACCACCTCCAGCACCACCATTCATATCCGACTACAACCGCGGCCTCCTGAGAATGGGGTGGTGAGGAGGGGCGTCCGATGAGAAGGGGGTGGCGCCGGGACGAAGACATTGCAGATCTGATAAAGTGAAGGCAGAGAAGATCTGGTAGATGAACCGGCCACCATTCGAGGCGGAACAGTTTCGGATCTGCGAGACGGCGACACCGGAGAGATCCTAGAGGATTATGTGGATAGTTTTATGGATGTTGAGCAGATCTGATGCGAGACTCGCCAGAATCTTTTTTTGCCCATTTGATTTCTTGCCTAATGTATTTTATTAGTTTTTATCTTGTGTTTTTCAATCGATTCGATTTTTTTGTAAAAACGATTCTTTTTTGGTTGGTGAAATTCTGGTGCTTTGATGAGAGCTGGGATAATATATCAGGAATTGAATATACGAGAATTTAATTAGTTTATCTAAATTTCATTATGAGTTTTTGTGGGACATGTGGGGTGGTTGGATTGGAATTTTTGCATTATGCATAGAATTAGAGGTGGAGTAAATATTAAAAATACCGGTATACCGTACTTACCGTATAAAAAAATATCGATTTTATCAAAATTTTCAGTATATCGAAATTTTTGGTACGGTACCGTAAAATATAGAAAATTTTCGGTACGATATGGTATACCGAAAATTTCGGTACGATAGCGGTATGAAAATATAGAAAATTTCGGTATACCGAAATATTTTCGGTATACAGGTATATACTAAAATTTCGGTACGGTATCGGTATGTAATATTGACATACCGAAAATTTCGGTATGCCGAAATTTCGATATACCGAATTTTCGGTACGACAACGGTGTAGCATTTTTCGATATCGAAAATTTCAGTACGGTAACGGTATGGCGAGAAAATTTTCGGTATGTCGTACCGTCCAACCCTACATAGAATTTATGCATTTTTGTGCAAATTTTTGCACTCATATGCAAGATCTTCTCCATTTTTGTGCTCGGGAAAAATCTTTCTCCATTCTTGCGTAAATATATTTTGCATTTTTGTGCAAATTTTTTTGAACTCAAGCAAAAAGAAATTCATTTTTTTGCAAATATTTTTTATTGTAATTGTGCTAAAGATGTATGAACAAATATGTATTAACGGAGAACGATGAACCAACAAAAAAGATTTCAAATTTGCAAATTTTTAGAGAAAATAATTCAATTTGGAGTAAAATTTGTACTGTGTTCTTATAAGTAAACTTTGATTTTTTTGGCACAAATTTCGAACAGTGCCCAAAATGAAGGTATTAACAAAGTCTAAAACTTAATTTTTTTGTACTACATTTAACAGTGCACGATTGTGTTTTATGGCTGTCAACAATGCGTGAAAAGTTAAAGGTTCTCATGATCTGGATTAGAAAGTTGATGCTGATAAAATAAGGGCATAATAGTCATTTACCAGACTTTTGCACCTAATAGTAATAAGGGATTTTAGTTGTATTGTGAAGTAATTAGAGTGTTTACTTTGTATCTAGTTGTGATCAGTGACGAATCCAGAAATTTATAAAGGGGTGGGCTAGAAAAAAATAAATTGGACTAATAATTTTAAATAAAATAAAATATTTTCAGTGTTTACTAAACTATACTCGAAAAGACTTCAAAGCATAAAACTCATCAACAATTGAGAATATATCTACATTGTATTAAAAACTTAAAAGAATAAAAAAAAATTGACTAATAATTTTAAATAAAATAAAATATTTTTAAAATAAAATATTTTTTAGTTTTTCTTGACTAAACTATAGCATAAAACTCATCAAAATTGAAAATATATCTACATTGTATAAGAAAAAATTAAAAGAATAAAATAAATTACTCATCAAAAATTGAGAAAAATATCTACATTTGTATTAAAAACTTTTTTGAAAAAAATGAATAAAAAAAAAAAAATCACTTGATCGGCCTTGAAAATTGAGTATGAGTGTTGAAAAAATAAAATCAAGAATAAATAATCCCAAATTTTCCTTAGAAAGAAAAAAAAAATTGGACCAATAATTTTAAATAAAATAAAATATTTTCAGTGTTTACTGAACTATACCCGAAAAGACTTCAAAGCATAAAACTCATCAACAATTGAAAATATATCTACATTGTATAAGAAAATTAAAAGAATAAAATAAATTACTTGATCGGCCTTGAAAATTGAGTGTGAGTGTTGAAAAAATAAAATCAAGAATAAAGAATCCCAAATTTTCCTTAGACTTTAATTCCCTACTCTTGGTGAAAATAAATTTTTTGAAGTAAAAATGTTTGATTTTTTTAAGATAAAATAAAAAATTATATAAAAACATAATGGGAAAAGGGGAACCCTGAACTTATTTCACAGGGTTAAGAAAGTTGTTTCTTTTTGTTCATCCATCCCCCTTTTCTATATTTATAAGCCCTCTATCATACAAAATTCAGAAATAAAACCCTCCATCAAAGGAATATTTAACTTGTTACCTGTAACCATTATCAAGAAATATTTCAGGCATTACTGAAAATTAGATGATAATTGAATTTATAATAATTTTCAAAACTTCTAATTCACATCACGCCTGTTGGACATCCATAATTCTTTTAACTGTTCATAATTAATTTGGATATTCTCAAGGGCGGATGGCTTTGGGCTGGGCTGGGCTGTAGCCCGCCCTAAAAAAATTTTAAAAAAAAAAAAAAAAAATTTTCATCTAGAGTCGAACCTGCGACCTCGGGCATATAATAATTCACCACTAGGCTATATATGTCTTTGGTAATAAATTGCAAATTATAAATATAATACTGTTAAATAATTTAAAATTTGAACTAAATTAAAAATCAAGCACAAGCCCTAACCTCATTCCAAAATTCACGAATTTGTATCTTGTTGGGTTTAAGTTCTTACTAATACATACATCCTTCGCTCCATTCGCCCCGGTTTTGATGGACCCAATTTTTTTTTCCACTGATTGGATCAAGACCTGCTAACTAATTAATTAAATTGATATATCATTTGAAATTATGCTTGATCGGGTTTTATTTTTAAACCACAATATCTTAACCAGTATATGAATATACATTTTCTTGTCCCACAATTATCGATAATATTTATAATTCTTAACGGATTTCTCAAATATGAAATTACATTGAGTTTAAGTTTGGGAAGTAGTATATTGGAGTTTGGAGATGAGTGCTAAAAATATAACATAATATATAATTTTGTAATAGGTGATGGATAATCGCTCCCTTTCAAACCGGAAATTTTGAAATTTTTTAAGATTTTTTTAATATTTCACATTTATATATAAAATAAAATAATATCTAATTACACATATATGTTTAAACAAATCTTAGTAATATAAGCTCATTTGATGGAATTGAACTCATTTCAAAAAGTCAAATTTCAGGCTAACTCAAAACCATCTTTGCGTGTTGCTTTCCGTGCTTCATATTTTAATTTGATTAACGTGTGTTTGGATGAAAATTTTTGTTAGTTTTAAAACAATTCTTCAAAATAAAGAGCGGTGGTTTACATGAACTCTAAAGAATGTCTCGGATTTGTTCTTCTGAAGATATCATATCTTACTTTGTATTCTTAGAAGAGTCGAAGAGGAATGTTATAATTTAGATGTATTAAATTTTTATTTTAAATATGTATGTAATTACATTTAACATTTTGATTATATAAATATAGATATTTATTTATGTTTTTGTTTTAAAATTTTTATTTTTGTATTTTATTATTATTATAATTATTATTATTAATTGGGCCCTGGATGAAAATTCTTGCTCCGATCATATGCATGGAACAATTTTCACAATTGAGGAGTTCAAATAGTTATAAATCTTGTTAGACTATATACGTAACATAACATAATGGGAAAAGGGTCAATTAGAACCCTGAACTTATTTCACAGGGTTAAGAAAGCCCTCAATTTATTCTTTTGTTCATCCATCCCCCTTTCTATCTCAATTAGATCAAATAAGCCCTCCATCATACAAAATTCAGCCAAATAAAACCCTCCATCAAAGTAAAGAGTAACGGCGTTAATAATTAACTCCCTACATTACCTGTAACCATTATCAAGTCACCGTAAGGTGTTAAGATAGAACATTCAGGCATTACTGCAGCAAATTAGATGATGATGATTAGAAAAAAAAAATCTTCCAAGAATTTCAATTTTCAAAACTTCCTAATTCACATCACGCCTGTTGGACATCCATAATTCTTTTAACTGTTCATCAATGGATTCCAACAGCTGGATATTCTCCATGTAATCCGCCGTAAATCTCATCCCCGAAGCAACATGCTTGCTTCATGTTCGATGAAATGCCCCAATGACAAAAAAAAAAAAAAAAAAAAATCCTTCACAACACATGATTCCCCTCGTTGCCTGATGCAATTGCACTGAAATATAATAAATCTAGCTCCCACTTTTTTTCTGATCGAGATTTCATTACAAAATGGTGTATCGTGTTCCCACGAGGGCGTATTCGTTATCATCTTCTTTTTCTTCAAGAAGATCGGATGATGCAGGTGGTACGCCGAAATTGATGCAGAGTATGGTTACATGTGTGTATCAGACATATATAGCTGGTTTTTGGCGCAATGCGACTGTTTTATGGACCAAGAATGTTATGATTTAACGCGTGACGCCACTACGCCGAGCACGATGACATAATTATACATTTTGCAGAATTGGGGGCCAAGAATGTTGAGTTATATCGTTTATTAGGTGTAGATTTAGAATTTTAAAGACCTTAGATCATATTGTAGTTTTATTCGTGTAAAATTGAACTATGATTTTCTTGATTTGTCTATTTTCTTCATGCCTTGTTTTCTTCTGAAATTTTGAGTCCTTATAAAATTGACTTACAAAAGAGTTGCACACATCCCTCTTCAGTAAACTTGCATTGCACTAGATAAAGAGTTAAAAAAAATTTATGGGCAGAACTCAGAAGACTTACAAAAGTATTCATATTCTGGAAAAATATGAAGATAAAACTGATTTATCATATCAAATCAGCCACAACCTGTTTATGACATCAAATTAGCAACATGTTTCCAAATTTAACAGCATACCAGATTTTCAATAGGACAACAAACCAGCAATTTCTTTTTTCGAATTTAAAAGAAAACCACATTTTTCATAGGACAACAAATTTGACACAAACCAATAACTGTTTTTCTTTTTTCAAATATAACAGCAACCTGTTACTAATAACAAAACTAGCAGCAACCTGTTGCAACTCATCGAAACATTTTTTTCTTAAATAACTAATAATTCACAACCAACACATAATCAAGATTGAAGATGAATAACCAAAGATCGATAAGTCCATGATTCATAACCAAGATCCAAGATTCATAGTAAAGATTCAGATCATAGCAAAAGGACAAAAGCAATGTATCCTTATGTATAAAAGTAAAATATCATAATAAAGATTTAGGACATCGTTCACTGAGTAGCTCTCTTCATCACTTGGTGCCTCTGCTCTTGAAGTTTTTTGTATGTTGTGCATGGTTGACCCTTCCACTGCAAGCCAGGTGCTTTGAAAGGGAGCTCAGTAGGAAATTGCACATTATACCCATCACCAACACATCTAATCTTCCTAGAGCCAGTGCTACTAGGTGTTTTGGACCATAGCCTTGATTGCCTAATTTCTCTCTCATTTGGAATTGGAAATCTTACTTCAGGATCAGGATTTGTGCTAATAGGTTGATTATCCAAAACATCAACTTGAGTCACATATCTTTCAGATTGTAATCCAGGCTGTTTAAATTAAATAAAAACCAATCATCATGAATATAACAAGATAAAGTGGAATCTGTAAAACCATCATGTAAATTGTATACTTACATTTTCAATGATATTGCCATTATTTTCATCAACATAAATCCCAAAACCATTCTGCCCCCTAGGCCTTCTACTACATTTGCCACCTAAAGACTTTGCACTCGTGCTAGCAGAAACTTTGTCTTTGCCTTTGGATGTAGAAATTCCAGATTTTGCATTACCTATGATTAATAACGTCAAGTTATCATAGAATAGAAAATAGAATTAAAACTACTGGATGAATTATATCAAACCGTATTTATTAATCTGTGATGGTTTTGAAGGTAGTGGTCTCGCAAGTTCTGGTAGAATCTGAAAATTGTTTGGAAAACCCAAAAGTTTCAACAACTTGGTGATGAAATAGAAACAAAATGTGAAACTTAAGGAGCTGAATAAAGAATGATACCTCAGCAGTTGGAGCTTTACAAGAAGCTTGATTATGCCCTTCACCATGATATTTGGAACATGTAATTATCATGCCTAGTTTAAACAGCTTCCCAACTCTTTGTCGTCCTTGTCTTTCACTCTGACTTCTGATCCTCTTTTTCTTAGGTCTGCCAGGCATTTTTGTAACAGGTGGGGGCTCAATAGGCTCAAATGCATCACAATTCATAAATTTCTTACCCAGCATAGGTTCCATTGCAAATTGATAACTAGCAACATAAGTTGATTTGTGATACCAGTGTGAAATTTGAGACATTGGATCAATCCTAGCATGTTCAAGTGCTCTAATTGCATGAGGGCAAGGGATTCCAGTGATATCCCACGCTCTACATGTACACAGTTGCTTATCAATATACACAGTATGTGTATCATCACCATCACTGATCTCATATCCTTCTACTCCATTAAACAACATAGTAGATCCAAATGCTTCTGCTTTGTTATTATGATATATTTCGATGCATGCTGGACTCCACTGAAATTTCCACTTCTCAACCATAACTTTTCTTGTTGCAAGTCTGACCATTGCCTCTTTCCTAATCTCTTCTAACATGCTGACAATGGGCTTTTGTCTTGCCGCAAGTATGCTTGAATTAAAACTTTCAGATATATTATTATCCACTGTGTTTGACTTGCATCTGCTGCTAAAAAAAGCTCTATTCCATGTAGATGGTGGATACTTCATCAAATCTTCAGCAGCTTTTTTAGATACTCCACCTACCAATTTCAGATTATCTTCAAATTCCTCCTTATATGCGCTCCAAGCACATATCCAAAACCTTTTCTTTAACTCTTCACTACGCCATTTCTTTGCCCAGTTGGCTTCAATGTGTCTTGCACATCATCTATGTTCAGCATCAGGTAGAATCTCTTCAGCTGCTGCTAGAAGTCCCTTGTAACATCAATAGGAAAAAAAAAATTAATGTGATGAGGAACACATTCAAAGACTAATATAAGATAAGTGTGAGCAAATATCTTACCTTTTGCATATCTGAAATTAATGTTAGTTTCCTCCCAGTTTCCAAATCAAGTTCATGTTTAAGCCATTGTAAAAACCACTTCCAATTCATTTTGTTTTCTTTGTCCAAAATTGCCCAAGCAATAGGATATATTTGATCTTGTGCATCTTTTCCCACTGCTACAAACACCTGACCCTTGACAATACCTTTTAGGAAACAACCATCCAGACCAATGAAAGGTCTACAACCTGCTTTCCATCCTCTTTTAAGAGCATCAAAACAAATGAACATCCTTTTAAATATTCTTTTCCCCTGTCTTAGTCCCTCTTTGCATAAATCAATGACAGCAGTACTACCAGGATTAGTTCTTCTTATTGCAGCAGCATAAGCAGCCAAGTGACTGAACTCCACCATGTAACTTCCCTCTAATTCATTCATTACAATTCTTTTGACTCTTTACACCTAATATGAGAGACATTTAAATTCATACTTGTTTGAGCTTTCTTCATCATTTCTTTCACTTTCATGCTGGGATTTTCATATAAATCCTGTTTAAACTCTTTTGCTAGAAAATGAGCAGTAGCTAAAGAGTTATTGAACACATTATAACAATCGTGATCTGGCAACAACTTTTTAACTATCAAACCTCCATCTTTCCCTTCTCTTGAGATGAATAATTCAAATGGGCAGCCCTCTCCCTTGCATTTAGCTCTAATTCTATATGGCTCATTAGGTTTCAACTTCAAATCATACCCATTTGCTATATTACATCTGGTAATTGTAGCCCTAGCATCATTTGCACTGCTAAAGGTCATTCCAAGCATGAAATGTGGATTAGGATCATCCTTATAGTGCCTTAAATTGTCATCACTTTGTGAAATCGTGGAAAAGTCAACTTCTGACTCATTATCCTCACTATCTTCATCTTCTTCATCATCATCCATTTCAGCTCCTGTACTTTCATCACCTTGCTCATTGTTATCAGATTCAACACTATTTATATAGAACGGATCATTGTAAATATCAGCCTCATCTTCAAGTATATCAACAGGAATCTCATTACCTTCAATTGGAGCAAGTATTTGACCACTAACACTTGTCCCTACTTCATGTTCAACATCCATAATCATATCAAAATATCCATCGCCCTCAATTCCACCTACGTTGTGAACATGTTTACTAGATTGAGAGGTGTCACCATCATCATTTTGAAGTTCATTTATCAGCAAATGAGGGATATCATCATCATGTGCATATATATGCATCACAGGCTTTACCTTTGACTTCATTATGTACTTCGTCAATAACTTAATGCCCTCGTCATCCTCAATTAAATGCAAACCATCATCTAATTGTTTTCCCGGTTTAAGGACAAATATCTTTGTAAAAGAAGAATAACCAAAGTGCTTGATGTATTTTTTCCTAATGTGCGTATAAGACAATAAATCCACATCAAAGGTGTCCAGTACCTCACTCTCTCCGCCGACATATGCCAAATTAGGTGAAAAAACCAACATACCCATGTAATGGAATACCAAATCAACACTCTCCATGCTGCAAAATAATATTATAGAATAACAAAATTAATAAAGTTGACAACTATATATAATTAAAAGACCACTACTATATATAATAATAAATGACAAATTTAAAGTACACAATAGAGAGGCATTAAGAGCAATGAGCAGCTTTTTTAGGCTGAATGAGGTTTAATACAAATAAAGTGCATTGAATAATACCACCGACACCGTCCCACCACACACACAATGAATAAAGTAACACAATACACACACAGAAAAAAAAAACAATATAAAACTAACCTTTTTTCAAGAAATCGAGACCACCACTCAATCCACTATTGAAGAGTAATGTATTTTTTACTTTATGGTAAAGATAATGACATTTTTATTAAACCCTAAAATACCAAGTGGGAATTTTGGCGCGGTTTAGCGTGGGGGAGAAAACGGAGATAGCAATTTTATGTAGTGGGGCCTACCACTTAACACCGTTACATTTTAATTTGACAAAAAATGTGTCTGATTATTTAATTTTTATTGACACGAGGGGCCTATTTGATCCTAAGTGAAAATTAAAAGGGTTTAGGTGTATAAAAAATAAGTTCAGGGGCATATATGATCCTTAATATAAGTTTAGGGGCTTATTTGACCTTTTTCCCTAACATAATTCCTCGTTTCTCACACATACATATAAAACATGTGGACTAAATAATTAATGCATCTTTCATACTTAAAAAAAAAAATTGCATATATAATTTTTCAAGTGGCTACGGAGTTTTTCAATAAAAAATAATTTGATTCTTAAATAGTGAAAATTGTCTACAACTTACCTACAAATTTATAAAATTTTAGTTAAAAAAAAGAGCTACCTACAAATAAATTGAGTACACATTTGAAATTTTTGTATATAAACAAATTACCTGTAGACAATTATATTCTTAATTTAAAAATACCTATATAAATTTATAGGCAAATCGTAGACAATTCTCACTATTATAAAGACGAAACTATTTTCATTGAAAATTCGGTAGACGATTCTTTATTTCTTTGTAATGTTTTTCATTTACTATTTTCTCAACAAGAAATTAAAAGGTCGTAAATATTTTCACGCTTCCTCAAAAAGAACATTTTGAAGCCCATCCCGCTGTTTGCACCTGGCAACCAGGGGTATCTTTTTATGCATAGATATCCCACCTTTCCCTTCTGTCAAATCCACCTAGCCCTCATCGACCCGTTGCCAATCGAAGCACTGGATCAGAGATCCGACCGCTAGACCCACTACCCGTTCGGCCAACCCGCTACCCGGACACGATCTCCTCCCCATCCCAAACGGCAACAACTTCGACGACCCGAATTCCCCTCCTTCAAATCTTTCGGGCTTGAAGCTCGTTGGATCATCCCAAACTGCGGGGTCCCAGTGAATGGCCCAAGCATTCACAAGCAAGATTGTTGCCCGAGGTATGTCGTATTCCGCGAGCTTTATGTCAGCTGAGGCTTCATGTGGTACAAGTAATGGTACGGCTGGGAATAGTCTCATGGTTTCAGATATAATGTTTTCAAGGTAAGGAAGCTTCTGGATATCTGATTCATTAACGAGACGATTGTCCCCCACAATGTCGTTCAATTCTTTTCTGGCCTTCTCTAGCTTCTCGGGGTGGTTTAGGAGAGCAGACATTGCCCATTCTATTGTATCTGATGATGTGTCTGTTCCAGCTAATAGCATAACCTGCATCTCAGCGTGTTCTACGTTTCATATAAATTTGTCATATATATATATATATATATATATATATATATATATATATATATATATATATATTGAATAACACTTTGATGCACCAGTTAGGCAATTTTGAGCCATTTTCGATAAAAGAATATTCAACCAAAAAGTGTTTTTGTATTTTTTTAGTTAATTATAGAAAAAAACGATCGAAAAGTATTAGTTTAAATGATAAAAAGTATTAGCACACATGAAAAAAAAATTAGTTGCATATTGAAAATGTACTAACTGTTCAGCCTGCAAACTGATACTTTTCTTTTGTAAAGTGATACTTTTTCAATACTCATAATATGCAAAAACACCATTTATCCTTTTGCATTTCTCTTTTCTGCCTTCATTAACTTTCAACTATCAATTATGCCATCTTTTGACAATCCTACCCCTACTCCCTTAACCCCATCCCAATACCATCCCATATAGTCTTTTTTTCTTCTTATCCCATCACATATTCCAACTTCCAAACACGACCCAACCCAGACACGTATCCGACCCGAACACGGCCCATGTGAGACCCATTCGCGACAATGCGCCACAATGTGAGACCACAATCAGCGACCCATCCGTGACCGATGCGCAACCCCTCCGTGACTAGGGTGGTGTCAAGTTCAGGTCAGTCCAGGATGGGTCCGGGTCGGGTCGTGTTTGGAAGTTGTAATATGTGATAGGATGATCAGAAAAAAAACACTACTCCCTCCGTCTCAGAAGACTTAGCACACTTACTTTTTGCTCGTGTTTTTGCATGCGAGTTGTTTATTAATATTTGAAATAATAAAGTGACTTTTAAGGTGGGATATGATAGTCTTACCCCTCCTCTGTCATACACATTTCTTAAAATTACTTTATCATTTCAAATAGTAATAAAAAACTCGTTCGCTAAAACACGAACGGAACAGTAACTGTGCAAATCTTTCGGGACGGAGGTAGTATGTGGAATGATATTAGAATGGGACTAAGGGAGTAGGGGTAGGATTGTCAAGAAATGACATAATTGATGTACGTAGTTGAAAAGTCAATGGGGCAGAAAAGAAAAATGCAAGGCAAAAAAGAGTTTGTCCCTCTTCTATATGAACTAATACTTCTTAATTAGCGTTCTCCATAAATGAGTTAAACATTGGTCGAAGTTTTGCATAAGTTGTCGTTAAAACGGATGATGGAATATTAAAAGTGTGATGCCCATTTGAATTCAATTGAAAGAATTGAAACTTACCACTATAATTGATTTGATGAATACATCAGTGTAGTTTTGGGGCTCCAACTCTTTCAAAGAAAGCAAATGATCAATCATAGTATTTCCATCTTTATTGCGTCGATTCGCATCAATCAAACCTTGAAGAAAACCATCCATTCTCTTAAATATCCTGGACAATTTCTTCTCAACATCTCCGTAGTCAAACCACTGTACGTGATCACCTCTTTTATAAGCTCCCGAAACTCCTTCGACTCGTCGTTATCCTTATCAACACCAAAATATCTTTTCCCACACACCATTCTCATGATATTATTGAACGTCAACTCGGATAGCAAAGGTGCGAGTTCAACTCGCCCCGAGTCTTGATCCGAGTCCACGCACACCTTCTTCAGCATGAGTTTCACTTCATCGTGCCTGATGAAGTGAAACGAACTGAGTCTGGCGGTGGAGAATATCTCCACCGTGGTTAGACGGCGGAGGTTGCGCCAGTGGTCGCCGTACGGGGCGGCGACCAAAGAGGAGTAGTTGTAGCCGACGTATTTGGAAGCAAGGAAACGTGGCCGGTTGGCTAGTACGATGTCATTTTTGGTGAAGCACTCTTCGACTATCTCCGGGGAGGAGATGACCACCGTGAGACGGGCCCCGAACCGGAGGGAGAAGATGGGGCCCAGTTTTAGAGAGAGAGTGTGGCACGTGCGATGGAGGGGGAATTTGAGGAGGTGGAGGTGGCCTAATAGAGGGAGTGAGGGAAAAGGGCTTGGTGGTAATTTTGTCTTTGTTGATGAATAGTTGAAGAAGATAGCAAGGAATAATGAGAGAAAAGAGAGCATATAGCCAAATAATTGCTTCCGTGCTTGATTTATGAATTTATGAGGAGTGTGATATGAGTATGATTGTTTTAAGTTCTTATTGAGACTTATATATAGCATTTTCAGTGAGTTCTTGGATGACAATTTTTCAGAGCTCGAAAAAAGAAGATAGAATAGAGTAGGTCTCATGTGCATCTAGTTGCATCGTGCACTTATAGTGTATTTTAAAAACATGCAACTTATTATATTGAAAGATGTAATTTGTTTACATTGAACCGTGCAATTATTTTTCCGTATTAATAATTGCACGGTCCAGTATAAATAAATTGCATATTTCATTATAACAATTTGTATATTTCTAGAATACACTATGAATATATAGTGCATCTAGATGTATACAGGACTAAGCCGATATAATATTATCGGAAGTGGCATCTCATATCGTTTTGGATTTTTGTGTAAAGTGGTAACATCAAAGGATTGGAAATATTGTACAGAGCATATAAGTCGTAATGTATTTGTTCTCTACCACAAAATAGATGTGATGATGCAAGCAGTGACCAGATAAACTTTCCTTTGTATTCCAACTAGGCTGCGTTGATTAATAAAACGAGGAAAAAATGTTTGTTTAGGCCGTAAATTATGGGGATTCATGTTTCAAAGATAATAATTTTCACCGTAAAAAAGATGGGGTTTACTGAACTGATGATTTTTGCAATGGCAAAAACCTTTGATACGAACTGTAGCGACTGTTTTGACGACGATTGAAAAATCGTCATTAAAGCAAACGTCGTTAAATTTAGCAACGATTATTTGAAAAATCGACATTTTGCGACGGTTAAAACCGTCTCAAATTAGTCCGGATTTGGGTCAAGAAAACTGTCGAAAAATCATCGGTAAAACCGTCTTTAAATGTGTGACGATTGTGACGTCGTCAACCAGAATTTTCGACAAAACGACCATCGCTAAATAATGATCATGGACCTTCTACTACTCCAAACACCAATTACTAATTTCGTCTCTGATTTGTCGAAAGATCATAATAGTGTTTTTTTTAATACCCCGACCAAACAACGACCTTGGTCCTTCCTGTCACCATTTTTCATCTAGTGTGCGGTCTTTTGCAATGGTTTTTATTTACTAAAAGAAAATCTTGGGGGATTTGGAGTTGATCATTAATTCATTTCATAGGTGGGTCTTTGGAAGGATTGTGATGGAGATGAGATCGCGATGAAGACGTTGATATAGTATAATTGTGATTTGATTAGGAAATTAGTAATTATTATAATTAATTTAATAGCATTTATTATATTGCCGTAATTAGTGTAAGAATTTTTATATTTAAGAGTCAGTCCTGTAATCTTTTCATGGAGTTAAAGTTGATTATGAAATTAAGACATTGAGAGTGTTTTATCTTATTTGTGATTTGATTAGGAAATTAGTAATTATTATAATTAATTTAATAGCATTTATTATATTGTCGTAATTAGTGTAAGAATTTTTATATTTAAGAGTCAGTCCTGATAATCTTTTCATGGAGTTAAAGTTGATTATGAAATTAAGACATTGAGAGTGTTTTATCTTATTTCCTCTTTGTCGGTGGTAATCAAAGGAGATTGAGAAGATTGTTTTGTTATTGTTCACACTTCTCCCTGCATCAGTTGGTATTCGAGTCAGTGTTACGCTCCTTTCAATGCCTCCCAGTCGTAATGCCCGGGAGATGAAGAAATTGAAAGATCAAATCGCGATTCTCACACAATCTGTCCAGTCCTTGCGTGTCCAACAAACGACGTTACACGACGCGGTTTCGGCTAACACAAAGCCCCACCGTCGTCAGAAAATTCCTCCTGTTGGCAACAGCCATGAACACGGTCGTAACCAATCCATAGAAATCCCAGAATTTTACGTAACCAGTGTACCAACAGCCTGCCTAGATTGGCTCCAAACCTGTAAAGAGCACACAGATTTCAAGGCAGCCCCGACCGACCGCCGTGTTGCCCTGTTGACGAAGCGCCTCCGCGGCCACGCCGAGGCCTGGTGGCGCCAATTGAAGGACTCCCGTCTCAGACAAGGTAAACCCAAAATCATCGATTGACACAAATTCGTCAAACGCATCAAAAGACACTTCGTCCTCAGCGGATACAGACAACACGCATCCATACCACCTCGTCCCATTCTGCGGGAAATTCGCCGCACACAATTGCCAACTGTTGTGCCGCTGATTTCCACCACTCAACCGCCTCGTGCCGCAGCCGGATGCCCACTCACCGGCAAGAGAAAGCGTGCCGCCCAGCATCGGGGTCAACGGCCGCCCCCGCGCACCACCACACTAGCGCACTCCACCACCTCACATACATCCTCCGTCAACCACGGTCCCACCGCCACACCAGCGATCCGACGAACGCACGATGATTCCAACCGCAATGCTCTGTCAATTTTTTCTCCCGTTGATGATTTGGGCGTAGAGTATCGCGCTGTGCCCTAGGCTTAATTGGGCTTCTTCCGCCTACTAGTTTTTTTGGGCCTGGATTTGTTGAGCGAAACAGACATATTTCTACAGATGATGGTAACTTTGGGCCAACCTTAAAATTTGATGATGAATTGATTGGGCCTTTATGTGGTATTGAAGATGTTGGCCGTATTGGGCCTTTAGGTGTGATGGATAAAAATGAGCTTGGACCTTTTCGGGGTCATGATGAGGAGTTTGGGCTTCATGTATATATTGGAGAACATGGACCGCCTGATCTTTTTAGTAATAATGATGGATCGATTTTTTTAGATGAGTTTAAGATTGAAAATTATTTTGAAAGGTTTGAATATGATGGACCACCTATTTATGATGAAAACTTGTCCGTAAGTGATCCAGTGTTTCCTGTTTATGACATCGAGCCTGAAGACGAGCCAAATTTTGATACGGAAGATGATGACAAGGCACTTTTCCCGGGTCTTGTTATGACCTCCGATGAGTCCTACCTCGGGGATGATGAAGGTTTGACCTCACATAATAATTGTCATTTCTTTATAATTAATAATAGTTATTTTGTTGGCAATTCTCATAAATGTCAATCCTATCGCCTCAAAGTTTTAAGACACACTCGTACGCTCGATATATTTGGGATCAATTACTTCGTGGCTTTCTTTGATCTCTCTAGAGATGAGATCAATGCCGATTCGAGGACGAATCGTTTCAAAGAGGGAGAGAATGATGGAGATGAGATCGTGATTAAGACGTTGATATATTATAATTGTGATTTGATTAGGAAATTAGTAATTATTGTAATTAATTTAATTTAATAGCATTTATTATATTGCCGTAATTAGTGTTAGGGTTTTTCTATTTGAGAGTCAGTCCTATAACCTTCATGGAGTTAAGTTGATTATGAAATTAAAACGTATTTTTTCTTATTTGTTAAGTTGATTATGAAATTAAAACGTATTTTTTCTCATTTCCTCTTTGTCGGTATTCTAATGAGAAACAATGGAGATTGAGAAGATTGTTTTGTTATAGTTCACACTTCTCCCTACATCAGCGTAGGAGGACTGAGGACAATAGCGATGGGGGAAGAGTCGATAATGGGTTTTTTTTTTCTTCTGAAAATAAGGTTGAAATACCAAAATTAGGAAAAAGGGTATTTTTATCTTTTTATTAAAAAAATAAAATTTAGAAGGTGTATCTACTAGTTATGGGGGTGTGAATAACCGGACACGTAAAAAGGGGACAATTCCTTTTCAGCCCAACATCCGGCCCAACAGACTAAAGATATTCAATTAATCAATGCCCAGCCCAACAGACTAAAAATAGTCAATTAGTCAATACCCGAGCCAAAAAAATCAACAGATAAATTAAATTGGTGCTAAGTTGAACAGACAATAAGGGGAAAGTGTTTATTGATTTGAGAAAACAAAAGTTGATCCTTTTGATTGAACTATATATGAGACTACTGACTATTGGAAACAAATATTTGTTTATCGTAATTTATTTAGTTTCTTGATTTTGATTTTTGGGTTCTTGTCCGTGTGGCCATGAAATTACATACTTGTTTGATTTTTTTTTTTATCGAAAAAATGAATTTTCATTAAAAAAATTGGGCATAAGGAATACCCAAAAATTGCAATTAATGTTGGGGATACTTTTCTACCACAAGGATGGTTACAGAAAAATAAAACAAGTCACCTAGAATCTGATGTAACCTGATCATTCTCAAGGACACACCATGGGTTATTTCTCCAAGCATTATAGGAACACACTCTCATCTTCACTTTTTTTGCTGACATCCAGCTCCAAACCCCGGATTTTAATTCTTCGAGCAGCTCATCAGGATTCGGCTTTTCCTTTTGAAAGATAATCGCATTTTATGCTTTCTCTTAATGAATGCTATATGGTATGAGAATTGGCGAGGGAAATAAAGAAATCACATAAAATAAGAATAAGGGAGGAAGAGTGATTTATAGGAATGACAATGGGCCAATTACTGTTCCCGGATCCCCCTAAATTCCGATTAATTTCTCCACGGGGACCATAACCCCTGTCCGCGAAAATCTCTGCCCCATTATCTGTGGCGACACGATAAATTAACAATTAATAATATATTTTATATTATTATAATATATTGTATAATTATTTACATATATAGTGGAATTTTTAATGTTAGATGATAAAACCCTCCATCCATTTTGTGTATATTGCACAATTATATCCACATTAACCTGTCATTACCACGTCAGAAGGAAATCCATTTTTTTTTTGTTTAAAGGGGGTGAGTGATAAATCCAATTTCTAATGTAGTATTTGCTGAGATTTGCTAAATTCAATTTTTAATGTATTTGCTAAAATTTGCGTTTGACGTGGTAACAAGGGGTTAATGTACGCATTTTTAGGTCTGTGGGTGTAAAAAGCGATATATTAGATAAAAATGTAATTTTAATTGTTAGTGTATTTAATAAATATTATAAAGCATAAAGAAATTGGATGGATGAATGTAGAGGTCGGTGAACTAAGAAAATTTATAATTGTCAATAGTCGCGCCCTATATGTTAATCAAATATTACATTTAAATGAATATTATAAATTTTATAGTTAAGGATATGAAGTCAATAAAATTAAATTATTATTTTAGTAAAAAATATTATTATTATTAGAAAATGTTTATTCAATTTTAGAGGTGAAAAAAAATGATATTTAAAAAAAATTTGGTCCACATTGTTAAATTTATTTATAACTATTTCAATATAAAATTATTATTTATTCATCTATTTATTCAATTGATAAATATGGATATATTATTTAATTGTCAGTATAAAATAAGAGAGGGTGGGCCATTTTATATATTCTTTTTTAGCATTAATTTGTACTTTGTAAAGTTGGGGTTTTCACAAAATTGGACCATAAGTCCAAACATAGGTGAACTACTACTACTAATGATGGAGGCACTCCTCTTGTACATTTCTGTGGCTCTGTTTTTCATCTCTCTAATTACCAAACACTTGACCAAAGCCCCTAATCGTCTCCCACCAAGCCCAAGGCCCGCACTCCCCATCCTCGGCCATCTCCACCTCCTAAAACCGCCGCTCCACCGCACCTTCCACCGCCTCTCCCAAACCCACGGCCTAATTTTCACTCTCAAACTCGGCTTCCGCCGCGTCGTGGTGGTGTCCTCCCCTGATCTAGTAGAAGAATGCTTCACCACAAACGACACCGTTTTCTCCAACCGTCCCTGGGTGATGGTCGACAAGTACATAGGCTACAACCACACCACCATGGCCGGCGCCCCCTACGGCCACCACTGGCGCAGCCTCCGCCGCCTGGGGGCGCAGGAGGTCCTCTCCGCCTCCCGTCTCAACTCCCTCTCCGAGATCCGCCAGGACGAAATGCGGCGGACGCTGCAAACCCTAACAAAATCGGAGCAATTCGAGAAATTGGAACTGAGGCCTAAATTGTTTGAGCTCATCTTCAATTTGATTATGAGAATTGTGGCCGGAAAACGGTATTCTGCCGACGGCGAGCAGTTTGGAGAGCGGATCCGGGAGATGGTGAGCGAGGTGTTTGAACACGCCCAATCGTCGAATCCAGAGGATTTTTTGCCCTTTCTAAAGTGGATCGATTACAGAGGTTTGAAGAAGTATTTAACTAATCTGGGTGAGAAATTGGATGATTTTTACCAGAGTTTGTTGGAGGAGCACCGTAAGGAAAAGAGGAACACCATTATTGGGCATTTGCTGTCTCTGCAGGAATCAGATCCAGAATTCTACACCGATCAAACCATCAAAGGCTTTATAACTGTAAGAATTCATACTCTTTTAATTTCCGTTAAGAGTTATTGAATTTTAATTTTATTGAATGCAATGTCTCTGTTCTTCTGCTCATAATCCTTTTTCACTCTGCCCTTTATATAACTATTACTACAATTTTTACCGAATTGAATCAATTTCTTTGCAAAGTACTATTACCAGAGTAATATATTGGATTTTTCATAATATATTCTCTTTACACATAATGTCTGATGAAAAACTATGTTGAGTATTTTTATACAAAATATACTTCAACCAAGTTCTTATAATAATTCTGTTGTAGTTAGCTGGGTGAAGAACTCAACAAACTTTATATGGAGCTCTAATATTATGAAAGAATTTTATGTGTCTTGTGGAAAAAGAATTGAATAGAGAGAGAATTGTCTAAACGTATAAAACAAGCAAGAGTTTAAAACAGGCAAGGGCATCTCCAATGCAAACTCCAAACGAAGGAAAACTTCATTTTAAAGTTTGGAGATGCTCCGAAGCATACTCCAAAATGGAATTTAGAAATGAAATTTTGAACTCCAACTCAAACTCCAAATGAAGGAAAAACTTCATTTTGAAGTTTGGAGATGCTCCAAAGCAAACTCCAAAATGGAGTTCAGAAATGAAGTTTTAAACTCCAACTCAAACTCCAAATGATGGAAAAACTTCATTTTGAAGTTTGGAGATGCTCCAAAGCATACTCCAAAATGGAGTTTAGAAATAAAGTTTTGAACTCTATACTCCGAAAATGGAGTACTCTATTTCAAAACTCTACACGTTATATCTACTATTTTATTAATATTTACAAATATAATTATATAATTAATTGAAAATATTTATTACAATTCATTTGTTGGTAGAGTAAAAGAAAATTATTGTGTAATGTTATAATGACTTTTTTGTTGTGTAAAATTTTGCAATTTCTTTGACTTTTGTTATTAATATTACATATTTATTTTTTTATTTAGAAAAATTATGTAAAATATAACAATACATTCATTACATATTGAATATGAATATATGACTACATTTTGCCTGAGACAAACAAACATGCATTCTTAAAAATTATATTCATATTCAATTAATTATTTAAGTGGTTTCATTCGCTAACGGAATATCTAATTAAATTAAATAAATCAATAATTTTAAATACAAATATATGTTGAAGATATAGAGTATAGAGTTGGAGAAGATTTTGAAATAGAGTATAATTTTTTTTGCATTTTAGAGTATAAAATACTGCATTTTGAAGTTTTGGGTTGGAGATGGTCTAAAACCCCCCACCAACTCATACATTTTAATATTATCGGTATTCGTGAAGTCTCCCAAAATTTTAATAATTTATGTATTCATGAAGTCTCTATCACAATCAACTTTTCAGAATTTCTAGTCATATATTTGGCTTCAACTAAAGCAATTGAATGCGATATCCTCAGAACATGATAATTGCTGGAACAGACACATCCGTTGTGACCATTGAATGGGCCATGTCTCTTTTACTCAACAATCCCGACGTGCTCCAAAAGGCCAAACTCGAGTTGGATTCACAAGTCGGGGATCATCGCTTAATAGAAGAACAAGATTTGCCTAGTCTCCATTACCTTCAAAACATAATCTCCGAGACGTTCCGTCTATTCCCCGCGGGACCCATGGTGGTGCCCCGCGAGTCATCAGCTGATTGTAGGGTAGGTGGATACGACATCCCATGTGGCACGATGTTATTGGTCAATGCATGGGCCATACACAGAGATCCAGATGTGTGGGACGACCCTACGAGCTTCAAGCCCGAGAGATTCAAAGGTCGAGAGGTGGAAACACAGAAGTTGATGCCGTTTGGAATGGGAAGGAGGGCGTGCCCGGGGGCTGGTTTGGGCCAACGAATGGTCGGGTTAGGTTTGGGGTCGTTGATTCAATGCTTCGAATGGGAAAGAGTGGGTTTGGAAGAGATTGATTTTGCTGAAGGAGTTGGGCTAACTATGCCTAAACTTAAGCCGTTAGAGGCTATGTGCAAACCAAGAGAGATCATGCTTAAGGCTCTTCATGGAGAAACCAATTTCACCAAGTGAAGTTATTTTGTGGTCGTGTTGGAATCGTGTATCGTTTTGTACTATAAAGTATAATTGCTATTTAGAACCTCTTAATGCTTGTGATTTGTAGAAAGACTTGAATTTAGCTTGAAATGATATCGTGCATGTTGAAATGAAAGCGTTAATATGATGTAATCCTTCGTTTAAATTAATTGACTATTTTTATTCCATACATCACTTCTATAGTATAAAAATTAGTAGGTTTTATGTGAACTTGAATTCACACGATTTTTTTTTAGTGTAATTGTTATATATGAGGCCCCATTTGGTAGTTATGTATATTGGCTTAACACTTGTCAGTACAATATTAGTGGGCCATTTGGTAGCCAGTATATGAACGCACAAATTTAACATGGATCCGACTTTTATCCTTCCGACCCGGACCGTATTACGGGCAAAACACTGTAGCCACCCTGCCACGTTAATCCCACCTCCCCCAAGGTAATCGGCGAAGGGGCCTTCCACAGTGAGATTTCCTGGTCCATTTTGCTCCTTTCTAGGTATTGTATCGTATTCCTATATCTCTATCTTCATTTGTTCATTCTCTCTCCCATCGCCTCTCCTTCACGATGAATTCTGCGGGGTTCGAAGGGGCTAGAAATGTGAGGAGGCTGGTGAGGAAGTCCTCCAGTTCCAACTCCAAAACTGCCGTGTGCTTCTCGCGCTCCTGATTCAAGACGCAACCGTCGGCTTCAGATCTCGCCTCCGACCGTACGGTAGGCAGCGGCGCCACCTCTCGTAGCCGATACATCGTCTTCGTTGTCAATCCTTGAGGTCATACTAATTATGTGCTTTACTCGATTCTTCCAAACCCCAAAGTTAGAGTGCGGTATTGAGAAATCAGTGTACAAAGGCGGTGAAATCATGGTGAGTCCCTCAAACTTTTAACCTAATTTTCTTCAAATTTTCTAGAAAATCTTGAAAAAGTAGTTTACATGATCGTCAAAACCACTGATTCTTTTGTTGATTTGGATAAAATACTTGTGAATTAGGTGATTTCATGTTGTTGATGGTCTTCTTGAATCTTTAATGGTTTGGTACAGTGTGTTGTGCTCTTTCTTGATGCTTAAGCTGCCACTTGTGTTGCATAGAGCACCTTCATAGAAAATGGGGCATCATCTGTTACTTGATTTAGGATTATAAAAAATGACACAAAATGGAAAAAATGACACAAAATGGAACTTCTATTGTTGTATGTCATGTGATTGTTCCAAGATAAATTTTAGTTACTTTGATGATGATGATGATGAGACTTTTAATGTTGGTAATGTTGTTGTGAATGTCAGGCGATGACAATTCAAATCACATTGGTTAAAAAATTGCGATGCCTGATTCATTCGAAATAGCTTCTGTAAGTGTTTTATATTTTGAGTATTAATGTTTATAATTTGGTGTTGTGAAATTGATTATGGGTGCATTTTCAATTTCAATTTTTGCTTGTAATTTCTTGAATTTGTGTGTTTTATCTGATGCCCAGATGAATTCTTGGTAATGTGCCTTTGATATGCTAAAATTTCTTTTTTTTTTTTTTTTTGGATTATTATTGAATTTTGTGTTTTCAATTTCATGATTTATCCCTAGCTTAATTCTGGTAAAAATTCTGATTTTAATAATTACTTGATTTGAGACACAACTGATTTGGCTGTGAGATTTGTCTTTAGGCCTTACAGAAGATGGACGAGAATGGTGCATTCTCATTGATGAACTGTGTGTTTTTCTTTTCTGGGAATTTTTGTGGTGCAGCTACTATTTTATTTCTTTTCTAGATTTTAACAATTAAAGTAAAATTATGTGAATAAATTGTAGATGGAGGAATCTACTCTGGGTCAATTCCACTGGAGGAGTGGGGAAATGAAACTAATTGGATGTGGGTTCTGTTTGGTTCTTTTTTTTTAAGGATTCATTTTGTTGAAAAAATCTCTTTTTAGGTCTAAAATCAATACCATTTGTTTGAAGGATTATAACTGATGTGGGAGCTCCATAATTTGGGTCTGAAATCAGCAAGTGTTTGTTATGCATTGCTTGTGGTTTACCTATTTGAGTTAGAATCTACTAGAATTTGCTGAAGGGATTCGGCTAACTATGCCTAAATTGAAGCCATTGGAGGCTATGTGCAAACCAAGAGAGATCATGCTGAAGACTCTCCGTGGATCAACAAATTTCACCACGTGAAATATTTTGTGGTCTTATTGGAATAATGTGCTGTTTTGTATTCTAAAATACAATTGGTATTTAGAGCCTCTTCATACTTGTGATATGTAGAAATGCTTGAAAATAAAATTGATACTTGTGTTGGAATGAAAGTGTTAGTATCAGGGACTGAAGCAGAATTTTCGTCCAGTCAAAGCACAAACATAAAATAATTGTGTCCCCTATCATATGATATGAATGCAAAAATAATTTTAACATTTCTGAATACAAAACAATTGTTTCTTCAAACTTAACGAATCGTGATGCATATTATATGAATGCGAATATAATATTGATGTGGGTGAGTTCAGATACCACATACAACAAATGGAAAAAAGGAGACAGAGGCGAGTAATTACCTATTCGAGCCTTCGTACGGTGTCTTCAGCGAAACAGAGTAGCGGCCGAGCTGGAATCAACTCTGGAAAACCTTCGTTTGAGAGCCTCCGTGAGCAATGCCGGAATTCCTGCACAAAATTGGGCCGGAGGGAGCTCCTACGTCGATCCTGCGACGCTCAAGTCATCCCAGAAATGATGAATAATATGTTTTCTCAAGAACACCAAGAACTCGTATGAGTGTGTGTAAAAAATATAACCTATTAGTGTGCTGTCGTCGGCACCCAAAAATAAATTAAATACCTTAACCGATCCACTAGAGTGTAGTAGGACAAGTAAGGGTCGATCCATAGCGAACGTAAAAATAATTATTACGTTAATTCTGTGAATTTAAAGAGATAGAAAAAAGGGGGTATTTTGGATTTTATGAGAATTGCTAATTAATTAAATACCACAGAAATAACAAATAATCAAATTTAATTGATAAAAGACTTTCAATTAACAGTTCATTCATCCCTTGTATTTTGACTTTTCTAATTAAATGTATCGTTTGCTCGACCTTACTCTCAGACTAATGACCCTCAATAAACAACAAACTCTGTAGTTTTATCCCTTAATTTTATCCAATTGAAATACGCTCTTCAATGAACCTTTATATCTGAACAGTCTAGATACGATCTAAATTTAATTCAGTAAAAACATTAGCCTCTAGAATAAAGGTCAAATAAATTCCCGAATACGCTTGCTCTATTCGAAAGAATTCAATTTATATCACCCTAGCAAATTTTACTAGTTGTTACCAATTGCCATTTACACGCAACAATTACGGATTACGTGATACGAACTAATAGTCATATGAGAATAAAGTAATCTAGATGGCCAATCTAAATTAATTATCCTAACATGCAAGAAGTTAAAACAAATGATATAAATAATCTGAGAATAACAGTCTAACAAACAATATCGAATTAACTAGGAATCATCAAAATACAAGTTTAGAAATCCTTGGAATTGGAATAAAAGAACTTAGCTGTCCATAGTCATAACAATACACAAATTAACGAGTTCATAGTTCTAGAAAGAAAAAAATACTTAAAACGGTAAAGATGATCTCTCCCGTTGCTCTCTTGTCTCCTTCAAAAATCCAAGAAATCTGATCTTCTCTCATCCGTACTGGCTCCCGCTGCTGACTCCCCCAAGAATGAGCCCTATGAAGCTTTTTTACGTGTACAAATTTGGGCTGGAGTTAGTAAAAACCCGGTGGCCCATCAGTAGAAAGATTTCGGTCCACACTGGGTCCCCTAGTGTGGGCTGCAGTTAGTAAAATTCGGCCCAGGACTTCATGACAGATCTTTGGACCTTTCTTCAACACTACTCCAAAAAGGTCATAAAATCACTTAAAAACTCGAACAAAAGATCAAGTGGGCTTTCAAATCATCAAAGTGCATAAAAGTGGAAAAACACGCAAACAAATCACACCAGAATGCAAATAGTCACACTCTAAGTAACTTAAATAACACACTATAAACCAGATATCACCTACCAAGAAATACAAATGAAATGTCTTATATACCTTGTCTCCTTGAGGGGTAAAAATGGGATATCATGCTCCAAGGAGGGTACACTTGTCCTTTGCCTTGTGTTGCCCTAACAGTTTGAGGGGACCACAAGGTTGAGTGGAGAATAATCACTCGATTTTAACATAAAAGACCGTCATTTTCCTGACACAGACAATTTTCCGTACGCTCTGACGTCATGGGAAGGATTGTGACTCCTTCCATGGTGGTTTAAGGTCAAGATCTATATGGTCAATTTGATTGAGTCACAATTACATTGAGCATCATGCAATAAAACATACTTTCATCGCCATTATAAAGAAATGTTTAAGGCAATACAAAAATTAAACATAGTGCAAAATTTTGAGTTCTCGTCGTCCTACTCAGTGTCTGCATTGAAATACAGTCCTGCGATTGTCATGGGTCCTATATTTACTGCAAAACAAAGGATGAATATGCAAAATGAGTCAATACAAGAAGCTGCATTTTGAATAGTAAAAATACAATTCATCAAGCTGGAATGTAAAATGTTTGGTGATCTTTCACAACTTCCCTTGTATTATTCCACTATTCAAATGGAAAATGAGGCAAAACCCAGATATTTTAGACCCCAAGACTTGTTCTATTTTAGATCAAATATGTGTTTAAGCAAAATGAACTCTCTCAAGAACTAACATGACATGCATATAGCCTAGGTATATGATAAATGCATAACAATGGAAAGAGGCAAGTGTAGTAATAGGATTGATTACCCATGAGCATGGTCGGTGGTAGATATCTTGGCAGTATCGTGTCCCCTGCACTCCACCACAACATCTCTCTCTTTCTTACTCTGATCATACCTATTCATCCATATCTTTATTCACTATATTTTTTCTTACTAAAACGAGATTTAAATTCAAAGAAATGGCACTAATGTATTTCCATATATACCAAAATATCGGTACGGTATTGGTATGTAATATTGACATACTGAAAATTTTGGTATACCGAAATTTCGGTATGACTATGGTATGCATTTTTCAGTATCGAAAAAATCGGTACGGTATGCGGTTCCAAAAACTTTTCCATCGATCGCCGAATGCCAATCCGTTAATTACGCGCATTCTAATGACGTTTTTTATAAACACCTGTATGAATTAGATTTGTCTGTGTATTTTCTGTGTATTAATGGATTTTTCGCCGAACTCGACAATGGCTATTTAGGGTTCCTGGAATTTTTATGGTGATGTTATTGTTTTGCAGAAATTTTGATCATTAGGTTTGATTTTTAAAATTTTGTAGAAATTATGAAAACGTTGTTGGAATCATTGTTTTGCATTTTCTAAAGTCAAATGTCAGATATGTGCCTTTTCCCTTTACTCTTGGAAACGTTGTGTGTTTTAAACTCCTCTAATTTATTCAACCTAATTGGTATATTCATTTAACTGAAACATTCCTTGTGTTTTTTTGCATTTGCAGACATTTTGATTGTGTTTAGTTTATTGATAGTTCAGTTAGCCTTGTATTTGTAACTAGTTCTTAGTTGTTTCTCATTTCCTCCGTTTTATTAATATATTTTTTGGCCTAAAGAAAAGGAAAGCAGAATTTACAAGTAATAAACTTCATTTCATACTGATAAAAGACCTGCACTCAAGCATTGACAAAACTGAAAGAATTTTTTTCCCTTCATTTTTTAGAATATCAATGAGACTCTAACAAACTATAATCTTCTGTTTTATTTTGGTGTGGTTCATGCAGAATAAATTTACATTTAGCTTTTATCTTTGTTTGATTTCTCAAATCACGATTTGCAGAACGATAATAACTTGCTAGATTTTCGCTCCAGCATTGGTGATCTTACTACTTATATTCGGGTACAATGAAATGAATCACTTGACTAATGGTAGTGCTTTAGGTTTTCATTTCTTCATTTTTGCAAGTTCTATGTTTAACGAATCATATGATGTTTATATATCTTTGTGATGGGTATATCGATCTGCTGCTTGTTGGCTTCAAATGACGACTCTTTCTAGTTTTGATTGTTCATTTTGCTGTGATAAGGAGTCGCTAGTTTTGAACATCTTTTCTTGATGTAATTTGATGTTGGGAGATGAATTTAATAAAGATATATGATTTTGATTAGATCCCAAAATCGACAATGACATGTTCTATAATTTGATAGTTCCTGGAATTTTTTTGGTGATGTTATTGTTTGTATAGTCGCAGAAATTTTGATCATTAGGTTTGATTTTTAAAATTTTGTAGAAAGATATTAAGAAAACGTTGAAATTGGAATCATTGTTTTGCATTTTCTAAATGTCAAATGTCATGAAGATATGTATCTTTTCCCTTTGAAGACTCTTGGAAAACTCGAAGTTGTGTGTTTTAAACTCCTCCAAGATCAAGAATTCAACCACAAGATTGGTATATTCATTTAACTGAAACATTCCTTGTGTTTTTTTGCATTTTCAGACATTTCTATTGGATTTAACATTTATTCCTTAGAAAAATAGATATTTGCCAAGTTCAAATCGCTTGTATTTGTAACTAGTTCTTAGGTTATATCAACCCGCAGATTGTAACCAAGAGAGCCGTTTTAGGTGTTTATTTTTTGGAGACAAAAGTCAAAAAGAGAAGACAACATCGCCATACCGACAGAATTTACAAAAAAGATGTCGAATAAAAAGTTCATTTCATAAGAAGACCGATAATGAAAGACTATTGCCTAAAAACGTGTTGGGAAAACCCTAAATATAGCCCCTTCACACCATAAGAATAAACTCACGAGATTTCTCCAAACTATAGTTTTCAAGTTTTGGTGTATGCCTATAAATACTTGTGACCCTGCATTGTAAGGTTATAAATTTGTAAGCAACTCAAAGAGCTCAAACTTATTATCTTTGAAGCACTTGAAAAACCGAGAATTTCCCAAATGCTTTATATTGAAGAGAGCTCATTAAACTAAGCTCTTAGCATTGATAAGATATATTCAAAGCTTAGTCGAGATATCCTAGCCTTTGCATTGTACTTCATTGAAAAGGATATCTCATCCTAGTTGGAAACCAACCAAGAAACCCCAAACCCTTTAGAAGGTAGTTTGAGTGTGATTGTTGGTGAGAAGAGTTGTAAAGGTTAGTAAACTACGCATTTCTTCATTTTAGTAAGCAAGGTTCTATTGTTTGTGTTTGAGTAAGTAAACTCAGGTATCGATGGTTTGATAAGTAAACTTTGAGTGATGTGTAGGGCGATTGAGTAAGTAAACTACGCCAGGTAGTCGCTGCTCAAGAAGTGGTTAGTGAATTTCTTCAAATGGGCGACTCTTTCTCTGAACCACTATAAATTCTTTTGGTTGTTTATTGCTTTTTTATCTTAATAAGCATTGACTTTGTTTTGAAAGCATATTTTCAACATTGCATAATTCATAGCCTAATCACTTTTCCATTAAAGGAAGGTTTTTAATAAAAAATATAAAGATATAAACTAAGATCCCAACCATTCCACACATCCGAGATAATCTAGAACATATAGTTACCAAACCGAACTTACTCTTACGAGGGTTCGAATGTTAGTTATCGATCCAACTCGGGATCTCTCAAAACTTCGGGACTCGGTTGGGATTAGCCGAGGTTTCTAAAAGACTCGGGATCACTGTCTCAAGAGATTTTGACTCAAAGCGATTTGTGCTTCTCAGGACCAAATCATCAGGACAACCTGACCCAAGCTGACCTCAATAAAAGAAAAGTTTTAAAAACACTGAACACGTGTATTCCCCCCCCATACACGTGTAAGACTCGTTTACACCGGGATCAACATTTGATATATACAATTTCTATTCGTGCGTTCTGTAGTTATATAATGCAACTTGTCTGTGACTTGTATAATTTGAGAGACTATATGCAACTTGTATATATATAATGCAATAAGACAATGTGGATATGCAGTTATAGTATTTGGTATGAAACCATTGTGGCTTGTGTGCAACTTAGTGGACATGTATGGATATGATGCCATTATACCGTGAATTTGTTTTTCAAGTAATTGTTATGAAATAATTATAGCTTATGTGCAAACTAAATGACCAAAATATTTTGAAAGTGGATGTATATGTAGTGTTATTTGTATCACTGAAAGTTGAGTGATGGTGTGGGTTATATTATAGTTGTTAACATTTGTATATGTAGTATTATTTTGATAGTTGTTGTTTGAATCCAAAATGTTTGTGATATATTATAGTTGTTGACATTTGTTTAACATTTTATTGATATCTGTTTTTTCAAGTATTGTCAGGTAAAAATGGTGCAAAGTAGGGCAAAAGGGAAGAAGAAGAATGTGAAGAGTAAGAATACTGAAAGTGCAATCAGGGGGATGCGTGGTAAAGGTTAGAAATTTGTGTGACCAGACTGTGTTAATGATTTGGTAAAGGTATTTTTATAATTAATTAAATACTATTATTATCATGACACGCCAGCAAAGAAGATTCAAACCAAACAACAAGAAAATGATGGCACAAGTAAGTATTTATGGATATAAAAGAATCTAGAAATAATATTTATTGTGTGTCTATGTAAGAGTACATTGACTTAATTTTTTTGTTATGCATTGTTTTTGTGGTAGATTCTGATTCTGACTTTGTATATAAGAAAAAAAGTTCGATAGGCAGTAAAAAACACTTGGAAGTACCAGAATCGGATGACGATGGGAAGAAGAGTGCAAAGGGATTTGTGTTGAGGAAAAGGGTCACAAAGTGTGCTGGTAAGGTTTAAATAAAGTAATCAATTTAAAAAATGTATGTAAAACAATAGCTTATGTTATAATGTTTTTATTTGATAAAAAATATACTGCAGGTGGACGAGTGAAGAGTCAGACCTTTTGCCGTAGTAATCTACGTACTTACATTAAGGAGTTAAATGATTTGGAGTACCGTGAGGAACATCTAAATGCCATTAAAAAAACTCCATTTTGGTTTATGTTTGATGCTATTTTATGGTTGTAACACTAAAAGATTGATGAAGAGATGCAACAAACGTGAGAATGATATAAAGGAGATCATCTTGTGCTTTGATGATCGGATGAAGCAATTTCTAATTGGAAGGAAGGTAGTTGAACTGAATAAAAGAGACGTCCAACTGATTTTTGGTGTGAGCGGTGGTACAAGAGAGATTCCATTGAAGCTAGCCTCGTATGTGGTTCCTCCATGGGTGATGCGCATCTTTGGTGATGATACTAATAAGCTGGTGCTTTTGAAAAATGTAGTTTACGATGCATTGAAGGAGGAAATTCAGAAGACATGTGAAACTAGTGTGATCGATGTTGCACGGCTAACCCATTGCTATTTATTGGCCTCGGTTCTTGCACCAAACTAGAATGCAGCCATGTCTTTGTACTTATCTGTCTACATAGAAAAGTTTGAAGAAATCATTCAATATGATTGGCCAAAGATGATTGTTGACATGTTGATGGCACAAGTGTTGACAACAAAGAATTTAAAATGTGGTGGATGTACAATGCTATTACCGGTACATATAACTCTTAAGTATACTAATTGTTTTAAAAAACGTTAATCTTAATAAAGTTGTAATTGTATTTGTCATGTTTAAATGCTTGCAGTTTTGGTTCCTGGAACATACAGACCTGATAACACCAGCGACAACAGTTGGATTCCCACGTTTCATGAGGTGGGATTTAAGCGAATTGAAAGTTGTATTAGGGCGTGGGCGAGTTTCAGATATAGAGAATAAATTTGTAAGATAGTATTAGTGTTCATCTTTAATGTATATGTTGAAGTGCATTGCTGATTTTTTTTTATTAAGGTGTATTTTAATTGTTTCTTTAATCTTTGAAAAAGGTACGTTCTAAGAAGTTAGAGGCTACACCGAGGGAGAAGGATAAGTTTGCAGAGTTGCATGAAAGTTGGCAGAATGACAGTGATAGCATAGAAAGTGGACCATTATCCGATGATTTGCAGACCACAACATTGGTGGAATCGCAATCAGAAGATGAGGTAGGTGAGAGTGGTGATCTGGCTAACAGCGCATCTTCAAGTGATGATGGCCTTAATACTGAAGTGGATTTGGGGGGAGACAATTGTATGCAATATGAGGCTGTTCAACATCTCCGGATACTATGTTTAAAAGGAGTGGTGCATCATGTTCTAAGGGAAATAAAATAACCCAGCCTAGGCATACACCATCAGAAGTCCGCGGGGATAGTGTAATTGACCTAGAGGATGCTATTGCTACTCCAAACTTTGAATTGGGGCTGTCTACACAATATAAGAAATGCGAGAAGGTGTATACAACCAAGGAAAAAGGGAATGACGATAATGAAAATTCTTTTATTTGTATTAAGTATCAAACCATGGGTACTGTTATTGACATTTGGTAAATTGTTGGTATGTCTAATGGGCTGGAAAATAATATCGTAAGACTATATGTGTTTATGTGGAATTTCGTTTATGTATAATGTTTAGACCTGATATATAATAAATGGTTGTGGTGTGCAAATAATGCAGTCAATGCAATATGTGTATTTTTGAAATGCAACTGCAGTGGCTTTATGCAAGTTCAACATATGTTTTCTTGGCTTTTCTTTTATGTGTGTTTTTTTTTTTTGCAATATGTGGAGTCATGGTTGCGTTTTATGCAATATATGTAAACTAAATGAGAATAAAAATGTACTTTATAGGATGTGACAAGTGACGGGCATCTGAATAGAGTATGGAGCTTGCTTGTATCGTCAGAGCGAAAGAAGAGGAGATTCAAAGGTTGAAACAGGAAAGGCACGATGAGATACAAAAGTTGAAACAAGAATTGCACAAAAAAGAAGTTGAATTTCATAGTAGGCTTGATGAAGAAATCGAAGCCTATTGCAAGCCACGTGTTGACACGACAAACACTGAGCTGAATGATAAAAATGAGTCTATAAGGCTGTTGGTTGAAGAAAATGCATTGCTAAGGAGTGAGATTAATGGAATGTTGGTTCCAACCCTTACTCAGATTTGTGAGAATCCGAAAAATCTGGAGAAGATGGACATAATAGAGGAGCTTGCATTCACAAGGATGAAGGAAAGAGATAAAATTATTCGGAGTGGTTTGAGAGAGGTTGAGAAGAGTATGGGAAAGACACCAGGACAGACAAGTATGTCGTGTGAGAAAACACCGTGTGTGAAAGATGAGAGGACGCCGTGCCAACCCAAAAAAAGAAAGAATGTCTATGTAGAGCCAAATTCAATGGCACGGAGGGTGAAGACTAGGACCAATAGGAAAACTGTAAACATAACTCCGCAGCTCAATAAGAATGAGATACACTACTACACATTTATGCTTGGAGAGCCCCTTTGGACAGCCCTTATTTCAAACAGCTCTCCAAGCTTAAGCTTGGAGAGCGATTTTATTTGAAAAAAAAAAAAAAAAAAAAAAAAAAAAATAACACTTTCCAAGAAAAATCACTTAGACAGCGGTTCAAAATCGCTTTGCAAGTTCACTTAGACAACGGTTCATAACCGTTGTCCAAGCTAAAGCTTGGAGAGCGGTTATGAACCGCTCTCCAAGTGAAAATCCGAATTTATCTGAATGGGTTCAGCCCGCAACCCCATTTCCACCATTTTAACGTCCGAAGCTTGGCGATTTTTCCCTCCTCCTCCTCCTCATCCAAGTCCCTCCTTCCCCCGCCGCCCTCCTCCCTTCCCCTTTTTCCCGCTCTACAAGTAATGCTTAATCTTTTTTTTCCTTTTTGTTAATTAATTAGTTATGGTTAATTTATGTGTTATATATATATGTTGTGTATATATATATGTCTTTATGTATATATGTATATATATATATATATATATATATATATATATATGTTGTGTGGCTTGATTGTTGTTGGTAATTTGTGGATAAATTGTTAGTTTGGAATGATGATTTTTATGTTTATTTAGAGATGAATATATGATATGCACAATGTAATGCTTAATCTTTTTTTTTTTTTTGTTAATTAATTAGTTATGGTTAATTTATGTTATATATATATATATATATATATATATATATATATATATATATATGTTGTGTGGCTTGATTGTTGTTGGTAATTTGTGGATAAATTGTTAGTTTGGAATGATGATTTTTATGTTTATTTAGAGATGAATATATAATATGCACACCAAGTGTTTGATCAAATGCATGTGTAGTAATTTAAGCATAAATTAGGATTGAGATATATTTTTGAGTTGGTTGGTGATTTTTTATGTCAATTTAGAGATGAATATATGAAGCACACCAAGTGTTTGATCAAATGCATGTGTAGGATTTAAGCATAATTTAAGATTGTGATATATTTTTGAGTTGGTTGGTGATTTTTTATGTCAATTTAGAGATGAATATATGATGCACACCAAGTGTTTGATCAAATGATTGTGTAGGATTTAAGTATAATTAGGATTGGTATATATTTTTGAGTTGATTGGTGATTTTTTATATCAATTTAGAGATGAATATAAGATGCACACCAAGTGTTTGATCAAATGCATGTGTTTTAGATAGTTGCTTTAGATGATTGATGGTATATATATATATATATATATATATATATATATATATATATATATTAATGTCTTGAGAAGAAACAAAACCTTAGGTACGTTAGGATTGTGATATAGTTTTTAATAAGAAAATGATTAGGAAGATACATTAGGATAAAAGTTGAGATCAAGTATGGTTAGGTATATATACATTAATGTCTTGAGAAACACTTCATATTGTCTTTCCTATAGGCTTCTCTTTTTCTATATGGATCGAAAGTGGGTTCAAGCAGATCGATTATCAGAGGAGTATAGGGATGGGGTGGAAGAATTTTGTAATCATGCAATTAGACACTGCACCGACCATCGGTACATTACATGTCCGTGTTGGAAACGTATGAATGGAAAAACAGTTAGTGGTCGAGAAAGCTTGTTCGTCCACTTGATAATTCACGGTATTGATAAAACATATACCGTTTGGACATCTCATGGTGAGAGATGACATGAATGTAGCTCAAGCAACCTAGGAACTGACTTTATGTTTGAAGATACAGTGGATGAGGATAGTTTCGTAGATGTACCGAGTGGGGATGATCACGATGATCTACGAGATCACCCTTATATGTCAGAGAAGTTAAGGGATGACGCTGGAGCTAGATTACCCCTTTGGCCTGGATGTGATAAGGCAACAAAACTGTCAGTTGTGTTGATATTGTTCAACCTAAAAGCAGCTCACCAGTTGACTGATGCGTGCTTCACAAGTTTGCTAGAAGCAGTTAGTGGTCTATTGCCTGATGGAAATGTACTGCCTGTGAGAGCATATGATGCTAAACAAATACTCAAGTCCATCGGGTTAACACATCAGAAAATTCATGCTTGTCCCGGTGATTGTATCTTATTTTGGAAGGAGTATAAAGACCTCGATGAATGTCCCAAGTGTGGTTAGAAGCATTATAAGAAAAAAAAACTCCCGCGAAGGTGATGTGGTATTTTCCAATAATACCAAGATTCAGGAGAATGTATAGTAGCGTTGTGGATGCTAGACATTTAACTTGGCATCATGATGATAGGATCAAGGATGGAATGCTAAGACACCCTACTGATTCACCCCAGTGGAAGACATTCGATGTCAGGCATCCAGAATTTGACAACGAGCCACGACACTTACGTCTTGCACTCTCAACTGACGGAATGAATCAATTCGGTATCCAAAGTACCAACCATAGTACATGGCCAGTGATTCTGTTAGTTTATAACCTTTCACCCGACTTGTGCATGAAACACACTTACATGATGTTGTCTATGTTGATATCAGGACCCAAACAACCTGGTAACGACATAGATGTATATTTGGCTCCTTTGATAGAGGACTTGAAGCTCATGTGGGATGAGGGTGTCGATGTGTATGATGCTTGTAGAAAGAAGAATTTCAAGTTGAAGGCCATGCTGTTCGGAACTATCAATGACTTTCCCGCTTACGGGAATCTATTTGGATATAGTGTGAAGGGGGCCGATGCATGTCCTTGTTGTACCAAGAAGACACATCACATTCGCTTGAGTCATTGTAAGAAGTCCTTTTATATAGGACATAGGAGATGGTTGCACCCAACGCATAAGTACAGAATAATGGCCGATGCATTCGATGGCACACTCGAGAAAGATGAAGCACCACGTTTATTGTCAGGTTCCGATATATTGAATGAGATGAAGACCCTCAACACACAATACGGAAAACACTTCGAAAAAAGTGTCCCCACTAGCGGTTGGAAGAAGGAATCAATTTTCTTTCAATTGCCTTATTGGGAAGAGCTGTATGTTAAACACTTCATTGATCTAATGCACGTTGAGAAGAACGTTTGTGCCAGCTTGGTCAATACTCTGCTAGGTGATAAGAAGTCCAAGGATGCTTACAATGCAAGAATGGATATGATTGATATGGGAATAAGACCAGAACTAAAACCTGTGCCTAGAGAAAGACGAGCACCGTTCTTACCTCCTGCTGCACACACCTTGTCCAACAATGAGAGAAAAGTGTTACTTCAGACACTAAAAAATGTGAAAGTACCAGAGGGTTATTCGTCCAACATACAGAGACTTGTATTAGATGATGGTGTGAGACTGATGAATATGAAATTCCATGACTATCATGTCATCATGGAGACTTTCTTGCCCATTGCAATACGTTCGATCTTGCCTGAAAATGTGCGCATAACCATAACAAAGTTGTGTTGGTTCTTCAAGGCAATGAGTAGCAAAGTCATAGATCCTACAAAATTGCTTGGTTTTCAGAGACAGATCGTGGGGACTCTCTGTGAGCTTCAAATGTATTTCCCTGCATCATTTTTTGATATAATGGTTCACCTAACCGTTCATTTGGTACAAGAGACAAGGTTGTGTGGTCCTGCTCGTATGCGATGGATGTATGGTGTAGAGAGATATATGAAAGTTCTCAAAGGATATATGAAGAATATGTTCAGGCCGGAGGGATGCATTGCAGAGCGCTATTTAGTAGAAGAAGCAGTCGAGTACTGGTGTGAATTTATTCCAAATGTCGATACAATTGGACTTCCAATTACCCGCTACACCAATAGGACGAATGGCGAAGGCATTACCGGTGGTCAATCTGTAAGTGTGAGTATGAATGAACTAACACAATTGCACTTGTGCGTACTTCACAGCACGGTCGACGTGGTTCCATTTATTGATCTGCACATGCAAGCAATTTCTGACACATTTCCCACCAGAGATATATCATGGATTGAAGTTGAGCACAGTCGCACGTTTGTTGACTGGTTCAAACGTTATGTAGCAGATATGTTGTCACAAAATAAAGAATCAGTGGCAGAAAGAGTTAAGTGGTTATCCAGAATGCCTGATAGAAATGTGTATTCATACAAGTGTTATCTTATGAACAGATACACATTTTATACTAGAGATCATGATGCCGCAAGTACAATGCAGAATAATGGTGTGTCCATTACTGCAACTGCAGAGAATCAGTCGAATACTACTTACTTTGGACAAATTATCAACATTTGGAAACTCGACTATGTTGTACACCACCAACCAATCTTCGAGTGTAGTTGGTTGAGGATCCCTAACGGGTTCCAAGTTGAAAGTTCTGGGTTCGTACACGTTGATTTGAAGAATGTGGGATACAGAGATGATCCTTACATAATGGCTAGTCAAGCTCAACAAATTTTCTATGTCCCCGACCTAGTTAATGAGAAATGGTCCATTGTGGTTCTGTCAAACAAATTTAACAATAGTTACCAGATTAGCGACCACGTCGATGAAGGTGTTGACACAATCGATGATCCTTTTGAGAACTTCACTCATTCTGTACCCTCGTTCGATGATCTTGCAAACCCATGCCCATACAAGAGAATAATTAGAGATGAGGATGAATATGAAAATCGGATCTTGTTAACATTTATGGTCTTGAACGAGAAAAGTTAACCAAAAATGAAAAAGAAAAACAAGTGCTAAAAATGAAATGTACAACTTTATTGAATGTTATTTATTCTGCTTTATTGAATGTTGTTAATTCGAATTTATTGAATATTATTTATTTTCTCTTATTAAAAGTTGTTTATTTTTGCTTACAGGATTATGTCTAATTGGTTGCCTTATCCCGGAGATGATGGAGATGATGACTTGGGACAGGGAGATGATGGACATTATCATGGAGTTAATGGACATCATCATGGAGATAATTTCATAGATGACTTGGGACAGGGAGATACTGATTCTCCTACCACTAGCAGTTCTGGGGAGAAGCGCTCGAGGGGTATAGTCATGATGACTGCTTTGAAGAGAGCTCGTAGCATGGGAAAAACAATAGAGGTAATTTTATTACAATTGAACAATTGAAATTGTAATTATATTGATTGATCCTGAACCTAATTAAATACTATGTTATTACAGGTATCATTCAATGAGTATGGGCAGCCGATTGGAAAACCGAGTGAGAAGTTGTCCTTCTATCTTGGGGCTGTGGTCAGGAGATTGTCCCTATCGTGCTCCCAACTAATAACTGGCGTAACACCGAACTGAAGGATGTGAAGGACACGTTATGGGATGAGATTGTGGTATGATAATTATATGCTTTTGAAAGTTATTTTATGATTACTGAATTTACTAAATTGTTATGTTATATACGTATAGAATACATTCGTGGGCATTGACACCTCAAACAAGAAGCAATTACTAAGTCAAGTTGGTGTATTGGCAAAGAATTTTCGGGCTTGGCTGAGAAAACAAACCCGAGACCACAGGATGGTGATTACTACGCCTCACGTACTTTGAGCACTATAAGGATTGTCCAAGTGTGGCCCCGTACTAGTAGGAGTTTATTCGTAGAGCTAAGGAGGATTATTTCCAGGTAAAATTGATCAATGTCATTTCCTCCATGCACGATGTTTTTCAATGTTTATCTTATATTTCTATTACACTTTAGACACGGAGTAAGAAAAACCGTGAACAAGCTAAGGACATGGAGGATCATTATCTTGGATCTTCCAAAGGTTATGCACGTATAAGAGAAGATATGGTGAGATCAAACTCCTAACTATTATTTTTTTTATATATTCACTTTTAGTATATCTAATAAAGGGACACACTCATAAATATCGTAGATCGAAGAAAAAAAGAAGGCTGGGGAGAGTGCGCCCATTGTTACACGTTTCGACTTATTTCAGACTACCAGAAAGACTCCTAACGGTAATATACCCGATTCCAGTGCATAGCGTATCATTGAAGAAGCGGTAATATTCTATATATTAATTTATCTTTGAATTACAAATTATTATTTCTAACAAATAATTAATTAATAATATTTTGTGATACATGAGTGCATATCTCAGACAATGACGCCCGATGACCTCCGTACTATCGGTACAAATGATCTCCTTGCACGGCTATAGGTCGGCAGGAGCATCCCGGCCGGTTACGAAGTACTGGATTTGGGGTGACGAAGGCATCGTTGGCAATGGCACATGGTATTGTAGCCATGAAAATGTTTGGTACACTATCGGAACAGGTTGCCTCATTGGCTAAAGAGGTTGCCTCATTGAGGGCCGAGAGAGGATCGAGTCATAGGTGTCCTCGAGCGGAGGAAGCTGTGAAAATAGTGTCGCTGATGCTATATTTTCCGCTGATACTAGGACGACTATGATCCATTTCAAAACCCTTCCCAAGTATCAGATGTGTCTCGTATTTAGTTTAATTAAAGACGACTTCTATGATCTATTTTAAAATTTTCTAACTAAATATCTTCTTGGAATAGCAACCGACCTTTTGCTACCCTTATTTGGAGGATCCTCTTCGGATGGTGGCCACAGGACTGATGTACTATACGTCCAATGACACGATTACTCCTCGTTTCGTAAGTGTCACGCTGAATGTACCCACACAAGAAGAATGTGATTCACTGCTGCCAAAACCAGTAGATGATGTCGTCACAGTCGGAACAGGTATCGGGCACTTCCTCAAATGGCCGAGGGAGTTGGTCTCTTCGACCCTTAAGGTAAAATATATGTTATTAATTAAAGTTCATTATCCTATTTGTCATTCTAAATAATATTGCAAATCGATTGTAGAAACTGCCGACTCGACAAAAGGCTAAACAAAAATTGACTCATGACAGACTTAGACCACAAATTCACTATAGAGACGGTGACCGTGATGGTCGCGTCCCCTACTTTCGAACCCATCAGAGTTCCCATAGTTGCTCACTTTCATCAGCGATCCTTTTGAGGAATACATCGTTCGGGAGCATGTGAATGAAGTCTTGCACAATGAGTGGTTGAGTGCGTCTAACATAACTTCTTACCTCAGGTATATGTGTTTACTCATTCTCAGTATTTACTTCCTATATAGTTTAATTTTCTTACTGAATATTAATTATCCTATGTTGGTTAAAGATATTTGGGTGAGAAGTATCTCTTCGCAGATGTCGAGAAAGGTGCAAAGTATTCCTTCATCTCCCCCCATGTGAATTACGTCTTGAGATATGATAGTAAACAATACATAGATGGGATGATTGACCATATGTTGAATGTTAATGGGAGAAACCATTTGGTTTTTGGCCATCAAATGTGGGGTGAGTACAATTGAACATTTCGTTAAATTTTGTATTCATATAAGCATGCTGTTAATTTTAATATTCTTAATATAATATAGGAACCATTGGGTGTTGATCACCATACAAATGAGTACATTAAATGTGTATTTTATGGACCCAGCTGGGGATGGATTGGTTTCAAATCGTCCCGAACTCATGAAATATGTGGAAACGTAAGTTAATTTTGAATATTCTAATTAATATAACTATTTGTTTTATTTTTAAAATTATGCATATGTAATGTACGTATTTTAATTTTTTTAATTATAATAATAATAGTAGTGTGATGATGTTGTTTCGGACTCGCCTTCCGAGTCAAGCCTCGAGATCTTTCAGTAAAGTGAAATGGTCAAATATTAAGGTAAATTTACTTTAGATATTATAAGATTAATAGAAAATAATTATAATTGTAATACGTGATTATAATTGCTAATCAACAGGTTCCGAAGCAAAAGGATGGTAGCCACTGTGGGCACTTTGTGTGTTGCTTTATTGAAAATATAATCAAAACTTCTGATACGGCCATTCATTTTAAAAATGTAAGTCGATTTATTTAAATTATTATTGATAACCTTAAAAATTCATACTATATATCTAATTATATTGATTGATCGTTGTTTGCAGTTTGCCTATCCACGTCCTCTCGCGTCTTACTCCAACAAAAGAATACTTCAATGGAAGATTGATTGGATCGGGTATTTATTCAATCGATTCTTGCGGAACTTGAATTAAATTGTATATTTGTGATGATCGATATATTTCATGTTTTTGTTGTATTAATTAATTGATGTGTATGCATATGTTTATTTATTTGATGTTTTGGCGTTGGACGTATATATATTATAGTTGTATATATATATTTTGGTTTTTTGTGTTGGTTTTCGTTTTGTATATACAGGAATTTAAAAATATAAAAAAATTATATAATTAAAAAAAAAACCTTTAGACAGCGGTTTCAAACCGCTGTCTAACATTTATTATAAGAAAAATATAAAAAAAAATATTTTTAGACAGCGGTTGGAAACCGCTGTCCAAGTAGAAGAGCTTGGACAACGGTTTTAAACCGCTGTCTAAGTTGAGTGTTTGGAAAGCGGTTCAAAACCGCTGTCTAAGTGGTTACTTTGGACAACGGTTTTGAACCACTGTCTAAGTGGTTACTTTATTTGGACAGCTTTCACTTGGACAACCCTTATAACCGCTGTTCAAGGCCCTTTTTAAGGGCTGTCCAAAGCCAAATCTGTATTAGTGATAATTGATATACATGAAGGTCGAAATGACGACACCGGAGAGGTGCAGGAACAACTTGGCCCGTTTAAGCTAAAAAAAGACTTGTAATGCGTATGTCAAGGTAAATGGCAACTTTATAGAAAAGTTGAAGGAGAATTGGGAGATACGACGACCTCGGTACGTATGTCAATTTTTTTACTTTTCTGTATATTATTAATATTTATCTAAATAAGCCGAGGAGTATGGTCTAAATAATTGGGAAAAAAGTATAGTTATTATTTAGGGAAAATTATCGATAGGGATAATTTTTTAAAAAACTTACTAGCAGGTACAAAATGGTTGCATATATGTAGGTACCATTGGACTTTCAAGTACAATTTTGACTGTATATGCAATCTCAGGTGTACCTGCAATCTCATTGAAAGTGTATGCCATTGAATTTTAAGACGTAGGCATGTAGTTTATGTTGGGTGTAGTCTAGTGGCGCACGTGACTGTTGTCAACCTTGTTGATCTTATTAATGACAAAGAGCTTGATGGAGAGGTATGAAAACTATAAGTAGTATAACTGCGTTAATATACGTTTTTACTTAAGGCAAGTTGAAAAATAAATCCAGATATATCTATACAAATAATTAAGTGTTTATTGCAGGTAATCGATGCATGTGTAGACATCTTGAAGATGATGTGCGAGGAATACCCCGGGAACCTTAACACAACTGTTTTTACGTCTAAGTGATGGGTATAATTACTTTGTATTTATTTAAGACGTTGATTGTTGTTAAATTGTGTTATTATTGTTGTTCCGCTTGTGAACAGATAACATATATAGTTTTATGTGATGGAAAACTCTATTGTAGGGTCTCATTGCAAATTCAGAAAGGTGCAGAAGTGTCGTGTTGCAAAAACTAGTCGACGAAAAATTGGACAGCGTACTAGACGGTGATGTCTTGTTGTTTCCGTTGCTGGTTGATGTGCAGAAGTTTTGCTTGGAACGTTGAGAGTGGTCGTTCTACAATTCACTATGCCCTAGAAAGGGTGAGGGAGCGGATGCACATTTAGCTGGAACCAAAGTAGTGGTAAGAACACTGTACAAATCGCCCAAAGTATATGTGTATATATAGCAATGAATACAAAAAAGAAAGGTTAACATAAAATCATGTGCAGATTGAATATGTCGAAGAAAGACTTTGGGCAAGATTAAGAGAGTTTTATCCCAAACACCGGCTCATTAATGGAGTGACAAAAAAACCAATCTCTATCGCTTGCCTTCAGCAGATGGAGACTTCGGTGGATTGTGGTTTGATAGTTTGTCAACAAATTGAGAGCTTGATCCGTAAGAGGAAGCATCTGACGGGCTGGTCTTCGAAGAGTAAGGCCGGAGATTATCGTGCTAAAATGGTTAATTGGTTTGTGGAATCAACAGGTGTTGTTGTTCAGCCTGATATTTAGTGATTTTTTTCAAAAAATGTACTAAAAATTATCATGTGTTAGGTCAGGCGTACAATTTGTTAGGAAAATGTTGTTGTTCCGTACTGTGCATGCCATAACTTACTAGGTGACTATGTAGGCCATATTTTGTATATCGGACCTTGTAGGTCATATTTTGCTGCTACTATGTAGGCCATATGGAAGGCTATATGTTTGGTATCAATCTTGTAGGCCATATTTTGTTGCTACTATTTAGTTTGATTATATTATATGGAGGCCAAATTTTAATAATGTCTGCATAATATATTTGTAGATGAAATGCATGTGATCGTATCATGATTTCTCGTAAGCTAATATTGCACTTATGGCATATAAAAATGCACATCATTAATAATTACAAAGTGGATTATATTGAAGAGTGGTATGTGTATGTACACCGGTGCAATGTCTTTAAAATTTGTAGGAATAATGCAAGGTTTGTGATATTTGTATTACTGTTGTTTTTAAAAAACCAACAGTAGTTGGGCATTTTAATTAATTATAATGAATTACAATTTTTTTTATTTGAGTGATCAGATGGTGTAGGACTCTTATTATATAGTGAAATAAATTTTCAATAATTAGTGTAATTAATGAATAACACTTATGTATATAACGGCTTGAAATTTGTGAAACTGTTGGGACAATAAACAAGTGTGTTAAATAGAAGATGTTTTAAGCATAAGAAATGTCGAAAGCGTAAAAATAAACGATGTTTTAGGCCTAGAAAATGTGGTATACTATGTATAATTACAGATGATATTAACCCAAAATGAAGCATAATAGAGTTAAAAATTGAAAATATTATTTAAAAAAAATGTGTAGTCATTAAAATAAAGATTGCACGAGTAAAATAAAAAGTAAATATTGCGGGTATAATATGCGTATTAACATATGACATTATATAAACAAAGGCATAATTATACATTAAACATAATAATTACTTAGTATGTAAGTACACCGCTTACATATATCAAAAACTACATAGTTGTTAGACACCACATATGTTTAAACAAAAGGCCACCTACTATTACGCTACATATCCCCCATATATTTACATATGAGATGGAAACATTACTAAACGCATATATAACACAAAAGTAAATTAACATTATATAAGTATAAAAGTCAACTACTCGATGGCAGATGGTGACACCAAACTCTCAACCACACGAAACACGGAGCAGAACTCAGAAACCTCAATACTTGGTGCATGGACAATCTCAAATAACCCCGATATAAGATCGTACTTTACAAAAGTACCCACTGGATCAATCCTGAAAAACATGATGCGATTACCTGGTTTGATCATATAAAAGGGTTGAATGGCAGTGATGAAACCTTGATTTTCAACGGAGGGCTCTCGGGAGAGAAATTAATTTGAAACCAAGAACTATCATTGCCATAATTCATGAGAATCCAAAGTTTCAGAGTGTCGAATGAGTGACAGAAAGTTGACTAGATGATCAATGTTTCATCATCTAAAGAGCCAATATCATAGAAACACAAGAAACTAGTACCATCAGAAAAAATACTCATTAATCCATAAGTTTCAGAAGAACAGCCAAAATATGCAATTGAATATGTGTTCGTGCCCATGGATACCTGCCAATGTAGACGACCTTTGACATATACTCATACGGGAAATCAGCAATACGTCTCCACGTCCCAGTATTCCTCGAGAAAATGTGAACCTCGTTTTGAAATTTTGTGGTATTGAACATGACCACACGAACAACTTTGTAGTCGTCTGTCATGTGATCATGACCCAACCCAAAAAAAAACCCATGCTCGAAAACAGTTAACGGGGAAGACAATCGGTGCGAAAGAAATGCTTGCACTTTTCATGGTTGAAGGGTTCCATAGATAAAATTCTTTCTCCGTATTGCATACAAGCAACAATCCGTTGCATGAACCCAACATGTCAATAGCCTTTTCGTCATCATTGATCATTAGTCTACAACCGTACATATTTGGAGCTGGTTGAAATGATAGAGGCCAATATCCGTACTCCCTCTGGAACAATAGAAAATACATGTTCAGCATTTTCATTTGGACTAAATGTTTTGTGTTGACAAAATAAAAGCTGGAAATTATGACATGCAATGAACTGCATAGCGTTTTGTATTGGAGGATGCTTTTGACGGGTAGACGAGATAAAAATTCTATGAAGATGTCTTCTGGGATAAATGTTGACGGTGGATTCATGTTGTTTTGCATTGTGGGGATCATTTTTCTTTTGGTGGGGGTTGATATGTGTATGTGTTGTATAAATAAACTTGAGTTGGTGCATGTATGTGGTATGTAAAATTATATGAGTATGATATATGCATGCAATGTGTATGAGTAGTCATTATGAGTAATGACGTGGTGAGCCGGCAAAATGTCGAATCAAATTAAACAAAATTGGTAAAAGAAGTCTGATTCCGCATTTTACAATGCAATCAACTTTAGATAGATATTTTGGGGAATTAATTGCCCGGATCTATTCGGGATGAATATTTAAATACAAATTTAATTCTAACAATTATTACTAGCATGAATTAATCCTATATTAATTCAAATAATAATTCAACAACAAATCATGCATATAAACAGTTCACATAAATCCTATGAATGCAGAATTGCTACAGGTTTACGTGAACTAACCTGTTTGGAATGTCAATGGACTCGGTTGATAAGAACACACCAAAAAGCCTTCCCAAGTATTCCCTAGCCCTTGCTCGTCAATCCGGTGGAAGGAAACTCGCGAACAATTAACAAAAGGGAAAATAAATTATTTGTTGCACCACCTTTGTGGATTTCTAATTTTTCCAATACATGGAATTGCACATTCACAATTGAAGATTTTTGAAAATACACAATCTATTGACGTTTCAAAATATTTGATATTTTATCGACGCTGATATTTTTCCGAAAAACCAATTTTCGTGTTCACCTGGGGATGAAACATTCATCCCCTATTTATAATGAGGGGTTGATCGAAATTTTAGGTGGAAATAAAGATGGGAAAATCTTTTTCTTGATCTCCAAGAAATCTTGAATATATCTCATATATTCTTTTCTCCATAATTAAATATTCCACAAAAATCCCAACTCCTCTTGTTATGGTATTTTTTGAAAAATAAGGAGTAGGAATCCAAGATTTGGATATTTTTGAATTTATGAGATATTCTTGTATTCCAAGAATACATATCTTCCATAATATATTTTCAAGAAAATCAAGAAAATATTTCCTCTCCTTATTTATTCATAAGTTTCGAAATATGCTTAATAAATAACCAAGTGGGAGATTTCTTGAATTTAATGAGATAATCTTGTATTCCAAGAATACTTATCCAGATTCCATAACAAAATTCAAAGAAAATCTTTCTCCCTCTTTTATTTATTATTTTTGAAAAATAGGAAAATTAGGCAACAAAATTTATTTTATTTTTAAACACCTTTTTCAGTTATTGGACTTTATGTTTGGGCTACTTGAGGGGCCTTTAGGAGAATTAAGATTGGACATTCCAATGGATCTTGAATTATCAATATTGAGCCACAATATTATTCAAGCCCATAAATATTAATTAATCCCACTACATAATTAATATTGCAATATCCATCTTAACCCATATTCTTTATTAATATGGCTCCTTGTTATTATTTCCCCGTGTTTAAGATTATCTAGCCCATTAATTAATTCAAGCCACTGAAATAGCTTTCCATTAATTAATATCTTTTATCCTTGGTTAAGGAACGGTTCAACATTATTATCCATACCGGAAATAAATTCCACTTGAAAGATTTGGTATGATAAATCTTATGAACCTCCTAAGGGGGCAAATCAAACGAGCGTACTCACACACGATTCTTCGTATTAAATCTTAGCAATCGCATGTGACCAGTAATATTTCCCAAGATATAAAGTATTGAATCTTATTGATTCTCTACCCGTCATAAGTCAAAGCAATAATTACTAACCACACACGATCCTATTTAAGGGACGAAGATTAAGAAATAACGAACCATCGAGGTCTAATTCTTCCCGGTTCAATCTTTGAAGAATTTATCCTCCTCAGAGGTCCTTGTTCAATGCATCGGTCATGCACTAGTGTAATCTCTTGGTCAAGACAAGCCAATCTGAGCATTACACTTCAACCTTTCACGATGGATTGTTCATTTCCATCTAGGTCGTGAACCGTATACTTTTAGTTACAAGGGACTGTTAATTTAATCTTCCATGATCTGGTATCACTAAATTAACTACAATGTAACACGTACTTTTTATTGAACAATTATGCAATAAATATATGTAACATTCAATGATATGTAACATCCATCTAGGGCGCATACGCGCCTAAACGCGCTGGGGAGGCATGACGATGGCGCGCGACGCAGTGCACACAAGCGGGGGCGAAGGCCCGAGTGGCGCAGGAGGGATTAGGATGGGCGGCGCTACGAAGGCCGCGACGCGCACGCATTTTACGCGCCGCTACTGCCGAGATCTACCGAGAAGTGCCGAAAGCATTGTTGGGCGACGCGGCACGGGCGCTTTAGGCGCCAAGACGCGACGGCTCGACGACACGGCCGTGGGAGTGCAAGGCATGCACTCCGACCCACGAGCTGGTCGATGATGTGGCTTGACGAGGTGTTTTTTTTAAGACGGTCAAGTGGGAGCTTTTCAAGACGAACGATGAAGGCTATGAAGACGATTTCTTGAGATCAAGACATGACAAAAAAAAATTAACCGTGACAATTGGATATATGTGCCCAATGTGTTTAATTATTTTTTTTGTTTTGATGTTTTGCATTTTTTGTTGGGATTATACTGGAAAGTATGCTTTTACTTTGTATAATCAGACTGAATTTCAGACTTATGTACTGAAATAAATTATTTATCACTGATGCTTTAAATATCATCGAATGTTACATATATTTACTGCATATCTGTTCAATAAATAGTACGTGTTACATTGTAGTTAATTTAGTGATATCAGATCACAAAAGATTAAATTAACAGTTCCTTGTAACTAAAAGTACACCATTCACGACCTAGATGGAAATGAACAAACCATCTTGAAAGGTTGTAGTGTAAGGCTCATATTGGTTTGTCTTGACCAAGAGATTACACTAGTGCATGACTTAATTGAAGAAGAGACCCTTTTTTCTTTTTAGGAAGAATTAGACCTCGGTGGTTAGTTATTTCTTAATCTTCGTCCCTTAAATAGGAATGCGTGTGGTTAGTAACTATTGCTTTGACTTATTACGGGAAGAGAATCAATGAGATTCAATACTCTATATCTTGGGCAATATTATTGGTCACATGATATTGCTAAGATTTAATACGGAGAATCGTGTGCAAGTACGCTTGTTCGATTTGCCCCCTTGGGAGGTTCATAAGTTTTATCATACCAAATCTTGCAAGTGGAACTAGTTTTTTATGGGATAATAATGTTGAACCGTTCCTTTACCAAGGATAAAATATATTAATTAATGGAAAGCTATTTCAAATGGCTTAAATTAATTAATGGGCTAGATAATCTTAAACACGGAAATAATAACCGGAGCCATATTAATCGTAATATGGGTTAAGATGGATAGTCTTGATATTAATTATGCAGTGGGATTAATTAATATTTATGTGCTTGAATAATATTGTGGCTCAATATTGATAATTCAAGGTCCATTGGAAGATCCAATCTTAATTCTCCTAAAGGCCCCCCAAGTAGCCCAACATAAAGTCCAATAACTGAAAAAAGTGTTTAAAAATAAAATAAATTTTGTTGCCTATTTTTCCTCATTTTTTCGAAAAATATGAATAAAAGGGGAGAAAGATTTTCTTTGAATTTTGTTATGGAATGAAGAAATGTATTCTTGGAATACAATATTATCTCATTAAATTCAAGAAATCTCCCACTTGGTTATTTATATTGGAAATTTCGAAATTTTTGAAAAAGAAGGAAAAAAAAGATTTTCTTGAAAAGATATTATGGAAGATATGTATTTTTTGAAATACAAGTATATCTCATAAATTCAAGAAGATCCAAATCTTGGTTTTCTTTATCCTAATTTTCAAAAATTGCCATAACAAAAGAGAGTGGGTTTTTTGTGGAATATTTTAATTATGGAGAAAAGAATATAGGAGATATATTCAAGATTTCTTGGAGATCAAGAAAAAGATTTTCCCATATTATTTTATCACTAAAAAATCGTCCAAACCCCTCTATAAATAGGGGATGAATGTTTCATTCCCAAGTACAATTCCATGTGCTGGAAAAATTAGTAAATCCACAAAGGTGGTGCAACAATTTTTATTTTTCCTTTTGGTAATTGTTCGCGAGCATCCTTCCACCGGATTGTCGAGCAAGGACTAGGGAATACTTGGAAAGGTCTTTTGGTGTGTTTTCATTGACGAGACCATTGTCATTCCAAGAGGTAAGTTCACGTAAACTCGTAGTAATTCCGCATGAGTAGGATTTACGTGAACTGTTTATATGCATGATTTGTTGTTGAATTATTATTTGAATTAATTTAGGATTAATTCATGCTAGTAATAATTGTTAGAATTAAATTTGTATTTAAAAATTCATCCCAAATAGATCCGGGCAATTAAATCCCCAACAACTGGTATCAGAGCCTCGGTTTCGGGCTCTGAATTTTAAATTGTAATTTAATTCGTTGTCATTAAATTTGAAATTGGATAGTAGAATTGCTAGATCTTTTTTGTAGGTATCCAATTATCATGGAATTTAATGTGTTTATTTATGCATGCATATAAATTGTGGTTTTTAATTCGATTAGTTCGATTCGTTTTGCCTCGAGAAAATCCACGAGTAGATTAGAATTTGTTTGATTTGATCAATGTAATAGATCTAGTCTAGGATCTAAAGTTTATTTATTTTTTGTAAATAAATTGTAATTAGATCGAAAACGGAGGCGGAACGCGAATTAAAGACGGCATCCTGAATCAAGACGGTGACGCCGGTGAGCGGACGCGGACGATGGGGCGGGGGGGCGCTAGGGGCGAGGGGCCGAAAGCACCTGGATCTCGCCAGAGACGCTGGCTGCGACGAAGGGCGATGCCGCTTATACATATGGGCGGCGACGCCGTCGGCGCTACGAGGGCACGCGGCGACGCCGAGACGCCATTCAAGGGCGACGCCGAGACGGACGGGCGCCGTCACAGGGTACGAGACGCTTATTCGACACGGGTCGGGGAGTGCTAGCGGGCACTCCAACCTCACGAGTAGGGTCGATGACGCTGCTTGACAAGGCATTTTTGAAACGGTCAAGGGGAGCTTTTTCGACGAACGATGAAGGCTATGAAGACGATTTCTCAAGATCATGACATGACAAAATTAACCATGACAATTGGATAAATGTGCCCAATATGTTTAATTTTTTGTCTTGATGTTTATGCATTATTTTATGCTTATTTAAATTGTGTTTAAATATGCGATGCATGAGAATATGTTTTGGAAAAGTCTCACCTTCGAAAATTACTAAGTATGCTTAAACAATTAATTAACAATTTTATTTCGGATAATAAAATTGAATTAATTTTGACCTCCATGATTTATTTATTTGTGAATTCTTTTGGAGAAATTCCCCCCACGGGACGGTCAAAAGATGGCTTTCACTTGAATAAATTCCAAACGGATGATTGTGGATTATTATTAGTGACAACGATGACCCTCCCCACGAGGCTCGTTCAAAGCGAAATAATAATTTTGTATTTAATCATGGTTATTAGTTAGGTATAAAATTGATATGCATATACTTCTCCGAAGTCCCTATCAATTTTATATTGGTCAAGTGGGAGCCAACTATTAATCTGGATATTAAAGGTTTCTAACTGTTTTCTTGTTTGTAACCTGCTTGAATGTGTTTAAATAATGACCCACCCCACATGGCTTATTTAAACTGTTTTGAGATGTTGGCTGATGCATGTTCATATTTTTTTGAGATTTTAATATGATGCATGTGATCGAACCTCAATATTTGTGCTTATGCATATTATTATTTATTTCAGTTCATCATGTCGCAACCTTTTAATCCACTGTTCAATATACTTAAAGACAATTTGCTTACTGGTGAAAACTTCGTTGATTGAAGTCGAAATTTACTATTGTCCTCATTTGCACAAAAGCCATAATCGGGTTCTCACTACACCTAAAACCGGAAAAGCCAAAAGATTAGTCAACTAAAGCGGTTAAGAAAGAGTATCTTGATGAGCGCGTTCCAACGAAATGGCAAAGTGTACCATCTTGGCTTCAATATCAGATGTGTTGCAACACCAACACCAGAACGTTGAGACCGCTGTAGACATCATGACTAGTCTTAAAGCGATGTTTCAACATCAGAACCGTGTGGCTCGTCAGATCACCATGAGGGACTTGCTCTCTATGAAAATGGTGGAGGGAACGCCCGTAAGGGAGCACGTTCTTCAGATGATGGCTCACCTTAACAAACTTGAGGTACTTGGCGCTGAATACGACATCGAGACCAAAATCGATTTTGTGCTCTACTCTCTGCCGAAAAGTTTTGAACAGTTTAGGCTGAACTACCAGATGAACAATCAGAAGTTCTCGATGCCTGATCTGTTGCAAGCTTTAGTCTCGGCAGAGGCAATATTGGGGCAAAAGAGCCAAGCCTTGGTGGCAAATGGACCTTCTTCTTCTTCTAGGTCAAAGGGTGGTAAGAATAAGAAAAAGGATAAAAGCCACAAGCAAGTGAACTCAAGTGTTGCCATGGGCAAAGAAAATATGAAGAGAGGTGGAGGAGTGAGCAAGCTAGCTAAGGGGAAATGCTTCAACTGCGGTGAAAAAAGACATTGGAGGTCAGCCTGTTCCAAACCCAAAAGGAATGGAAAGAAAGGTAATTCTCACGCACTAGTTGTTGAAACTTGCTTAGCGGCGTATACCTCCCATTCATGGGTGGTGGATACGGGGTCCGCTGATCATGTTTGTTTCACTTTACAGGGGTTCAAGCGAACCCGACAACTTAGTGGGAGTGAGATCCTCATCACACTGGGCGATGCTACGAGAGTGGCAGCTGAAGCAGTGGGAGAAGTGCACCTGTCTTTTGAAGACAGAGTTTTAAATTTAAGAGATGTTCTTTACGTTCCTAGTTTTTGAAAGAATTTAATTTTGATTTCTAAACTTTACCTTGATGGATATTCGGTTACTTTTGATAAAGTTGTTACCATTTCTCATTATGATAAATTTATCTGTCATGGAACGTTGTCGAATAATCTCTATACAATTAACTGTGCACACCACTCACGAAATGCATCCTATAACACATCAACTGTTTCCGATAAAAGAAAACGTTCATCAGACGTGAACGAGACACTTATATGGCATCTAAGATTGGGGCATATTAATCCAAAGAGGATCCAAAGGTTGGTAGAAGATGGTTCACTGGAGTCCCTCCAAGTTGAACCAATCCCAACTTGCGAATCATGTTTGGAAGGTAAAATGACCAAGAGGGCATTTGGAGCCAAGGGGAATAGAGCCAAAGAAGTGTTAGAAATTGTTCACATAGACGTATGTGGTCCAATGTCAATCAAAGCAAGAGGAGGTTATGAGTATTTCGTCACTTTTATTGATGATTACTCAAGGTACGGCTATATTTTCCATATGAAGCATAAATCTGAGACTTTTGACAAATTCAAAGAATTTAAGGCTCAAGCAGAGAATCATAGGGAAAAACGTATCAAGTCTCTAAGATCCGATCGTGGAGGCGAAGTACCTCGGCTATGAGTTTTTTGAACTACTTGTCGATGAAGGGATTGTATCCCAAAACTAATCGGAACCCCCTCAACAAAATGGGGGTTGCAGAGCTTAAGAAACATAACTCTTTTAGAAATGGTTAGATCAATGATGAGTTATGCGGATCTACCCAAGTCGCTTACGGGGTCATGCCTTGAAACAACAAATTACATTCTCGAACTTGGTGCCATCCAAATCGGTTCCCAAAACTCCCAAAGAATTGTGGACCCGGCGCAGCCCGGTTTTGAGACACATGAGAATTTGGGGTGTCCGCCTATGTGTTGGACAAGAAAGCCGAAAAAATTGGATCCTCGATTAGAATTAAGGTTGTTTATAGGATACCCCGAGGGAACAAAAGGGTGCATGTTCTATGGTCCCGAAGATCAAAAGGTGGTAATAAGCACCCACTTTAGATTTTTGGAAGAAGACTATATGAACAAAAGGAGACACATAAGTGAGATTACCTTAAATGAGCTAAGGGGGCCAACCTCAGTGCCAACTGTACAAGATGACATACCAAACGACACACTTACACAACCGGAACCTCGTCGTAGTGGGAGGGTTCTGAGACAGCCCGAGAGATTCATGGGGATAGGAGAGTCCTCGGACTTGATTCCCGGACAAGACGAATCAGACCCATGGAAATATGACGAGGTAATCCAAGACAAGGATGCGGTTTCTTGGCAAACAGCAATGAAAGCCGAAATGGGTTCTATGGATCATAACAGAGTGTGGGAGGTAGTCGAACCACTTAATGGGGTCAAACCCATTGGTTGCAAGTGGGTATACAAGAGAAAAAGAGGACCGGACAGGAAGGTGGAAACCTTCAAGGCAAGGCTTGTGGCGAAAGGTTATACTCAGAAAGAAGGGATCGACTATGAGGAAACTTTTTCGCCTGTAGCAATGCTCAAGTCCATCCGGTTTCTCTTGTCGATTGTTGCGCATCTCGACTTTGAAATCTAGCAAATAGATGTCAAGACGGCTTTCCTTAACGGAAGTCTTGATGTGTAAGCTCAAGAAGTCCATTTACGGACTCAAACAAGCATCCAGAGCTTGGAACCAATGTTTTGATCAAGTAATAAAGTCTTATGGGTTTGATCAAAATGAGTTCGAAAGTTGTGTGTACAAAAAGCTTGTCGGAACTGCATTGGTATTCTTAGTACTATACGTAAACGACATTCAGCTCATCGAGAACGATGTAAAGGTGTTATCAAATGTAAGGGCATGGCTTTCAAAATAGTTTGATATGAAGGACTTAGGGAAAGCCGGGCACATCCTTGGGATCAAGATTACTCGAGATAAAAAAAAAGGATGATAGGCTTATAGCAAGCTTCATACATAGACACTGTCTTGAAGCGATTCAGCATGCAGGATTCCAAGAAAGGCTTCGTACCTTTCAGACATGGAATCCATCTATCCAAGGAAATGTGCCCTAAGACACAAAAGGAGATAGATGATATGAAAAACATTTCTTATGCTTCGGCTGTCGGAAGCCTTATGTATGCAATGTTGTGCACGAGACTGGATATCTGCTTTGCCTTTGGCATGGTGGCAAGATATCAAAGTAACCCGGGGAAAGAACATTGGACGGTAGTTAAAAACATTCTGAAGTATCTGAAAAGAACTCGAGATAGAATGTTGGTTTATCAGTCAGATAGTCTAATCCCCATCGGCTACACGAACTCGGATATCCAATCAGACTTAGATTCCAGAATATCTACCTCCGGTAGTGTGTTTTGCATGGGGGGAGGAGCCATGACATGGAGAAGCGTTAAGCAGAAATGCATCGCCGATTCTACCATGGAAGCCGAATATGTAGCTGCTTGCGAGGCAGCGAAAGAAGCGGTTTGGCTCAAGAACTTCCCAGTGGACTTGGATGTAGTTCCGAATTTGCCCAGCACAATCACTGTTTATTGTGATAATGCCGGAGCAGTTGCAAATTCAAGGGAACCAAGAGCCCACAAGGCCAGCAAATTATGGAAATATATTATGGAAGATATGTATTCTTGGAATACAAGAATATCTCATAAATTCAAGAAGATCCAAATCTTGGATTCCTACTCCTTATTTTTTGAAAAATACCATAACAAGAGGAGTTGAGATTTTTGTGGAATATTTAATTATGGAGAAAATAATATATGAGATATATTCAAGATTTCTTGGAGATCAAGAAAAAGATTTTCCCATCTTTATTTCCACCTAAAATTTCGACCAATCCCTCATTATAAATAGGGGATGAATGTTTTATCCCCAGGTGACACGAAAATTGGTTCTTCGAAAAAATATCAGCGTCGATAAAATATCAAATATTTTGAAACGTCGACAGATTGTGTATTTTCGAAAATCTTCAATTGTGAGTGTGCAATTCCATGTGTTGAAAAAATTAGAAATCCACAAAGGTGGTGCAACAAATAATTTATTTTCCCTTTTGTTAATTGTTCACGAGTTTCCTTCCACCGGATTGACGAGCAAGGGCTAGGGAATACTTGAGAAGGCTTTTTGGTGTGTTCTTATCAACCGAGTCCATTGCCATTCCAAACAGGTTAGTTCACTTAAACCCGTAGCAATTCCGCATGCATAGGATTTATGTGAACTGTTTATATGCATGATTTGTTGTTGAATTATTATTTGAATTAATATAGGATTAATTCATGCTAGTAATAATTGTTAGAATTAAATTTGTATTTAAATATTCATCCCGAATAGATCCGGGCAATTAATTCCCAACACTTTACACTTAAAAGACATGAAACCTGTTGCTCACCGTTTGTTTCCGATGGTGGTTCCATATGATCACTCTCTTGACCGACACTTATTTTCGTCCCGGGAGATGGTACTGCATCTGAACCGTTAATATATATTTTTTTTCAACAATCACCTTCCACACCGAAAGAAACTGAGAGTGCATGCAATAAAAAATATTGAAAATGTAATCATCTTCAAATTGTGATCAGAAAGAGTATTAGAAAAGTTATTTGAATTTTGAATTAAAGTTTACTCATGATGACTATCCCAAAAAGGTAGAAAAGGTGTAAGAAATGTGAAAGGAGGTGTAAGAGAATGATTAAACATTTTCCAATCAAAATAAAAATAAAATCAATAATTTATAAAATAAGCACGAAGGTTAAAACAAAATTGGTGATAGAAAATTGTACCTAGTAGCACTTTTAAAAGTGAAATGTACTCCTTGGTTAGTAGGTGTATTATTATTACCTCCAAAAGAGGCGCGTTATATCCCTATTTTTATTGCCTATACGACGTCGTTCCAATATTTTTCTCTCTCCACACTTTTTGGCAACTCTTTTATTCAAGATATTTTTTATCTCCCCACCCTTTCAAGGCAAGTTTATCTCTTTCCCTCGCGACCCATTTATGCGAGATAAAACGATTCATTCCTGTGTTACAGTCTCCGCCTATGCTCTATGTTCGAACCATTGGAACAGTGAATAAATCGTCACGAGCGTCGCACGCAGGAACTAAACTTAGGGAGGACACAAAACTATGAAGTAAAATGAATAAAAAATTAATATAAAAATAAATTTACAATATTAATGAACTTCAAATTTAATAGTAAAAGTCCAATTATTATAACGTAGAGTAGGTTGTGTTTGAGATGTGCTCACTGTGAAATGGAACATAGTTTGAGAATTATGTTTCAATAACATAGTTTGAGAATTACGCTTCAATACTTTCGAAGAAGTGGATGTTAATTTGTGAACCGTCCCACATAAAAATTGACCTATAATATCTATTGTATTTCTATTAAGTAAAACATGTGATTAAAAGCAACTATATATAAAATAAAGTATAAAAGTTTATATTATTGTTAAAAAAAAATACTCTACTTATATGGTGTAACAAATAAAAAAATAAATAGAATCTATAGAAATTACATTAAGCAAAATAATTTTAAAAAAATGTAAATATGGTAGCCAAAAATAAGAAATCACTTAAAGAAAAATAATAAAAAAAAATCAAGCAAATTAATAAAAAAAATTAATATGTCAGCATAAAGTAAATTTCTCGTTTTTCCCCAATTTCTCTCTTTCTAATCTTCTTCAACCTCGCGCAACTTGCACGAGTGTTTCAGATACTGTGAATATTAAACCATTTTATGAATTCCTCGTCGGTTTCTTATGAATTCATGAACCATTTTCCGGTAAATTTTAATTCTTGCTTTGATTTTTTCCTCTTTTATATCAAGACTATAATCTTAAATTTCTTATGGGCTGTTTCTGTATTTCAGAAATTGGGAAACGACATTTCAGTTGAGTTAACAAGTTTTATTGGTCTAAAACTATATATTGATCGATGGCTTTCTCTCTTGAATACTAGATTTCATATAGGCAGTATCAGTTTTAGCTTTTAGCCTTTAAGTTGGGTATAATAATGGCGGAGGTGTTTAATAGCCCAACAGCCTGTTCTAATTTTATGTACATGAATTGCCACCAAACTCACTCGTATTTCTGTTCAAGGACACATGATTTTAGAATCTGTTGTTCTGCATATTTTAACTTGGGATTCAAATTAAAGATGAATTGTGCCAAAAATCATGGCTTTGGTGTTGTGGCTCTAGTAGAGGGATCAAGGGCATCCTTAGAAACTGCTAAACAGAGGACCCCAGAACTTATTTAGTATATAAGTTATCGAAAAGTAGAAATTCATGTGTTTTACCTAATAAGGTTGCAAGTCTTGAGTTTGAGGCAACTTGTGAAGAGGAAGGATGTCTTAGTGAAAATGGCTCCCAAAAGATGTTGCCACCTTGGGGTGATTCGGCTGCTGATGAAGATCTTGATGATCGGAATAATTTGGATCATCATTCAAAGATGTCGAATACCATTGATGAGATTGGGGATGAGATTTACTACTTGGAGGAGAGGGATGAAGAAATACTATCACATAGGATGTTGAAGCTCATTGGATCGAATGGAGATTTCAGGTCTACTGCCTAATTCACAGGCTTGCAATTCACTCCTCTCTTGTCTTTTAAGGAACAAAAGACTAGATGATGCATTGAAAGTGTTTGACTACATGAAGTCAAATGAGATCATTACTGGCCACACTTATAGCTTGATTCTAAAAGCAGTAGCCAATTCTTGGAGTCATGATGCTGCATTAAGTATGTTTGAAGAAGCAGAACGGGACGAAAGAGCCAAGAAGTACATGGACACGATTGTCTACAACACGATGATTGCAGTATTTGGAATAGTGAATGATTGGGTTCAGGTTAACAAAATATGGGAAAGTTTGAAAGAGAATGGCCTAGTAGGGACAAAAGTCACGTTTTTCCGCAAAACGAAATATGCCTTGATAGTGCTCTCGATTTGACATATCGTTTTCAAAGGTAAAACAACTTTCGTCTTTACACATGTAACACCGCAACCTGTAAAGCTCCGGCGAACTAATACGACGCAAGAACTTAATTGCACTACTATATGCAGATCCACGCACGGACTAAGTATGCTGATGAATGGAAAAATATTTATGCAGATTTTTCCATGTGTTTTCAAATCTTTTTTCAGGTCTTTTAAGTGTTTTCCAAAAAAATGATGCATGTCCTATTATTAGGGTTATTTCAACCATGTGGGGAGCCAAGAATTGATGGCTTTAGGGGTTACAAGTATAATGATATTTAAGTGTCAATTGTAACTTCTAGGAGTTACACCTGAATTTAAAACATCCACAAACTTGGAAATTTGAGCGTCCAGATTCATCCAAATTTGAATTCAAACATGTGCAGGAAAAAAGACACGTTATGACGTTTCAACTTCGTGATTTAATTTCTCACTCACCGAAAATCGGTTTTGAGATTATAAATATACTACAATCATCTATTTTGAGAGTATACAGTTTCTATGTCCTTTAATTTTCTCGAAATTAAACTGTATGCCCCTCATTTAATTAATTAATGACGAGTGTCCCACACTCTCACTAAACATCAATTAAATTAATTTAATTGATCAAACCAATTTTCCCCAACAA